>SJYC01122595.1:0-46179 GCA_006408675.1 Madoqua kirkii | reverse complement strand
TAATATATAAATTTAATGACTATCAAGTAATTGAATTCATGTAGTTGTAAAATTAAAATATATAAATATATACACATACATATATATAGTAGCTACTTTCTTTAAAGAGATATTCTCTTTCTCTCTCTATATATATATATATATTTATATATATATAGCCAGTGAATGTAAAAATCCTGAGGTAGGTGCACCATTTGGCTGATACGGTTATGCATTCTGGAGCATTTACAAACTCTATGGGAAAAAAATCCTCTCCTGGCACAAATAATACAATCAGTATGTCTTCACTGTCTGAGATGAATTCAATCTGAAACATAAGTCCAATGGGGACTTTAAGGAATTGTATGAAATGCTGTGTGAAAAGAATCCTTATTTTAAAAATGGAGAAAATATAGCAGCAAAAAAAAAAATCTGAAATTTTCAGCATCACTTAAAGCAGCCTTTCCTAAAATACGTTCAATGAAAAGAAAAAATTCTGTGGTAAAATAATCTTGAGAAACACAGTAACGTATCTCTCTTGCATCATGACTTTGCATATTAGCTTATTTTAATAAAGTCTCTGAGAGCTTGGGTTCACATTTGATAAACACACTTGTTTAACTCTGAAAGTTATGCTGTATGAAATGAACCTTTTAAAATTCGATATTTTTGAATTATATAGAATCAATCCAAATTGATTTGGGATTGTTTCCAGTTAAAAATTAATGTTTAAGTTTTATACAGTAGAACATTTCAGGATAGATCTTTATTACCTATTACACTTTTTTAAAAAGGTTTATTTAATGAGCAATAAGTGGGTATCTAAAATGCACTTTGCTAAGCACAAGTAAGCTAAGATGAATAATTCACAGTTCTTACTTTTAAAGAGCTGATTTTCATCAAAGGAGAGACGGAAAGCGCTGGTTCTTAATTAAGGTAAACAGTCTTCTGGCCATGTGTCTGCAGAAGCTGTGTGACTTGTGATCTATGTTTTATTCACATTTTGACACATTCCAGCTTGGTCATATTCTACCTTGATGAATTATTTTCAATTTTCTTATCAGAGATATGAGCTGAAACAAAGACAGCACTAGAAAATGTGGAACTATCTTGATATACACGATAAATCACAGTCCATGGTTATAAATCATTCTCATAGACTAAGCAGGGCAAAAATAACACTGAATATGGATTAATGTCTTTGCTTAAAGCTCCTGTAGGGCTATACCTTGAAGTTCTCAGCAGACTGATCTTGTGATTACTTTCCCCTGAGGTGAACGAATTACGAAGTTTATAAAATAATCCCAGAGGATTAATGTTTCTCTTCTTATTCCAATTTTTATACCTCTCCGTTTCTCAATACATTTTCTAAAACCAAGCCAAACAAAAATTATCCTATATGAAATTTCTCTTACATTTAATTTCAAATGTTTTTCTGTTTTGATTTCCTTATCATTTAAAATAACAATATCATTACTTTGTATAAGTTTAAAATCAACTAGGATGTAATAGTTACTGGATGTTTCCACTCCTACTAAAGACACTTTTCCCCCTCAAAAGACCAATTTGAGTATTTTAAAGAACTCAGTATTAAATTAATCACCTAATTAATTATGTCAGCCTGTTACGCTTCTAGTCATCAACTATTAATTGAGGGTCTACTATGCTACAGATACTGAGCTAGAATCTTTATCCCTTAATGAAAGCAAGAAGAGCAGCCACTTTACGCATTTCTCTTGATATCTGCACGTGTTTAAGATGGCTCATTCTGGGAGCAGCAATTCTGAGTCAGTTCTAACGTGTGTATTTATGTTTACGTGCATACGAGTGTCACAGAGCTCCCACTTCGGATGTGGTGCCAAACGTTTTTCTGAATGGTCTGCAGATCTTAGTTGCAGCTCCTTATTAGGGAACTGTCAACAAATCTACCCTTTAAATCAACTGGGAACATGAAATCCTTGTCAGTCACCACTGAGTTCAAAAGCAAGTTGAACAGTTGATTGTATTCCACCATTTTGTTACCAATTAGGAAGATAAAACTCCTAAGAAAATACAATCACAGATTTCACAGTCAGAAATTCTATGATCCCTTCTCTTTTCCTGACTAGATTTTCGACAAATTACAACCTCTCTGGGTCTAAATTTTTCATTAGTGAAATGGAGTTAAAATACGTCTGACCTAACAGTGTATTACTGTGGTTACTACATTCTGTTGTTTATTAATTTGTCCAACAGATATTTGTTAAAACTATGTGTGAGATTTGCTACTAGACGGCAAAGTTGGAATGTTGGAAAAACAATCCTTCTCTTTGACTTCTTGAGCCTACAGGAATGCATCACTATGAAATTGATCGTGCTCCAAGGAGGCTGAAAATTTTCTTCAAGGGCCAGTGAGAAATCCTATTTCTTATGGACCTTTCTCCCTCTTTCCAGAATCAGGAGGGACCGTTCCTCCCTAATATCTCTATATTCTATATATGCCTAGTAAATGTATCTCACAGACTACCACACTATAGTTTCAGATGTAAATTCCTAGGTCTCCCATTGGACTAGCAACTTCATTTGGATGGGAAACACAACATTCTACCTGAAGTAGACAATATGGTGGGTACTCAAACATGTTATTTCACTTAACGTGTTACAACAACACAGAAAGGTGTCACGTCCACCTTTGCAAAGATAAGGGCACTGCGTTTGGGCCTGGCTAAACAGTCTCTCCGAGCTGAGCTGGGAGGGACCCCGCTGGCAGTCCTGGCAGGCTGCCTGCTCCGTGCCTGGCCTGCAGCAGCTCAGGGGTGCTATCTCAGGGGCACGCAGGGCCCGAAAGTGACAGTCGACCCTGTTTCCTCCCGAGTCAACTGTAAGCCGTGCTGGTCTCGGCAGCCAGAGGGAAGAAGAAAGTGCCAGGGCCTATCAGCTGTGGCTTCTGAACGCAGTCAGGAAAGCCCAGAACAAATGTACAAGGTGACCTAAATCGGGAGCAAGGTCTCTTGCTTTAAATCATTCTTACCGTTAGAAGGGTTGAACTTGAGCATTCCAGCAGATGGGAGGCAATGGAGGGCAGTACCAGGGGTCTTGGCGCTGGAGCCAGACAGGCTGGGCCCTAATCCCTTCTCCATCACACCCATGTTAAAATGGCACCCCACTCCAGTGCTCTTGCCTGGAAAATCCCATGGATGGAGGAGCCTGGTAGGCTGTAGTCCATGGGGTCGCTAAGAGTCGGACACAACTGAGCAACTTCCCTTTCGCTTTTCACTTTCATGCATTGGAGAAGGAAATGGCAACCCACTCCAGTGTTCTTGCCTGGAGACTCCCGGGGATGGGGGAGCCTGGTGGGCTTCCGTCTATGGGGTCGCACAGAGTCGGACACGCCTGAAATGACTTAGCAGCAGTAGCAGCAGCATACTTTAAAAAATTTTGATAAACATTTTTACAACATACTCCTAGAAAGGTGCTTCCTATGACTGTGACATAACGCTGTGCTTCCTCTTCATCTCATTCAAACTGTCTACTGATTTATTTGCTGATAAAAAACAAATTTTAATAAGACAGATTTAAATGGTTGTGTGCATTAAGTTTAAAAAAGAATCAATTCCAAACCCCAAGGAGACCGGGATAAATTTTGAAAAACTTGTTAAAAACAGCCAGGGCTCACAGGGTGGCTGCATATATAACAGGAGTGAAGAGAGAGATCTGGCTGACAAAACTTCCCTGCAAACTTGAGCTGCGTGAACAGCACACAGGATTCAGAACAAAGGAAACATGTGTCTCCCTCTGTTCCTTGATGTGTGGAACCTATCCGGAACATCCCGTTTAAATGTGGGCACATGTTAAGAAGGAACTTAATTAGAGTGTGCCCAGAGGAGGAAAATCAGGAGAGTGGAAAGTTAAAGCAACACCATGTGAGGACTGGTTAAAGGAACCGGGAATATCGGCACCGTTGGACTGGGTGACTGCTGAATTCACATCTTAAAGAACGGAATGTAGAGAAGGAGCTGGAACCGAAGGCAGACCAGAATCAACGGCTGGATCTTTGACAAAGGCAGATCTCCCGACTCCCTCTCCCTCAAAGGTCAAAGCACAAGTTTCCCATGCAGACAGAACCTGGTGGCCACAGACTCTCCAGTCCCTCCCACAGCTCCTGCTGACTCCTCTTCCTTCTCTCACCTCTCATTCTCCAAGGTGAGCAGGGCCCCGGCCAGCTTCCAGTTTCTCCGCGAATTTTTCTAAACAGTCAGTGGATCTCAACAGCCTCGGTTCTCACTAGTCAACTATCACCTCCTGAAGCTACATTTTTAGCCACAGATTCTCACATGTTTCCCTTACCAACTATTTTCACTGAAAAAGTATTACTATTTAGTTGCTCCTGATCTGACATTGGTACATGAATCTGCACAATCTCCAGGAAATAGTGGAAGACAGAGGAGTCTGGAGGGCTTACTGTCCATGGGGTCACAACTCAGCAACCGAAAAACAACAATCTTAAAATCAATACGCCATCAAGTTCTGGCTTTTCTTTCTTTTTTTAGGTCAGTGACTTTATACAACTCTCATTTCATATTCAGAATATTGGGGCTGAATTATTCCAGGGAGACATATATTTTAATTGTTCTCTGCTTTTTTTTAATACATAAAGCTCACTGACCCCCCTTCATGTTTCATGATGACGGAACGTACAGCAGAAAAATGAAGGTAGGCTTTTTGATTGATTGATCTAACTGAGGATGAATCTAAATGAGGAAGAACACCTGCATCATTACAGAATCAACTCCGTGTCTGAATTCATGACATCCCCTTAGACTATTTCATCCTTCCCATGTTTGCTCAGAACCAGAAAGTCCACCTCTAAAACCACCTTCTTCACCACATGTTGCATGCTGCCATATCTTTGAGTAAATTTTTCTTTCCCTAGTCCACTAAGGAAATATACAACTACAAGCAGATACTCCATACGTTCTGATTCACACACACGATAATACCGTTTCCAAAAATCAGATCTAGCGGCTTTCATCCGCTGTCTTCCACGTGCCCTTTTGCTGACAGCAAGCAGGTGAGAGGGCCTTCCTCGAGTTGCTCTTCCCTTGTCACGTGCCCCGGGAGCCAGACCACTCGCAGCTGGAGGAAAAACGCTGCATGCCGGCACACTCAAGGCTAGCTCTTCACTCTTCTGCCCTTTAGACCACGTTTTACACTGACATTTTCATACATTACCTGAGATCTCTCCACACCGGGATGATTTAATCAGTCTTTTCAGACTGCCTTTTGAAATTCCTTCTCTTGCTCTCTTCCTACTTTCTCCCAGGACCTCAGGTAACCTCCTTTTACTTATGAAGTAGATACTAATCTTTCAGTTCTCCTTTTCCTTTTCGTGCTGAGACCTTCAAGTCGGATGCCCTCCACTACAAAATTTAAAGCACCACTAGAGATCTTTGGAGAATACGTTGTATTCATAAAAGTTAAAGAGAATTTTTACTTTTACATAAAATATGTGCTCTTAGTGCTTTGTTTAGGAAAATCAGGAGAGTGGAAAGTTAAAGCAACACCATGTGAGGACTGGTTAAAGGAACCGGGAATATCGGCACCGTTGGACTGGGTGACTGCTGAATTCACATCTTAAAGAACGGAATGTAGAGAAGGAGCTGGAACCGAAGGCAGACCAGAATCAACGGCTGGATCTTTGACAAAGGCAGATCTCCCGACTCCCTCTCCCTCAAAGGTCAAAGCACAAGTTTCCCATGCAGACAGAACCTGGTGGCCACAGACTCTCCAGTCCCTCCCACAGCTCCTGCTGACTCCTCTTCCTTCTCTCACCTCTCATTCTCCAAGGTGAGCAGGGCCCCGGCCAGCTTCCAGTTTCTCCGCGAATTTTTCTAAACAGTCAGTGGATCTCAACAGCCTCGGTTCTCACTAGTCAACTATCACCTCCTGAAGCTACATTTTTAGCCACAGATTCTCACATGTTTCCCTTACCAACTATTTTCACTGAAAAAGTATTACTATTTAGTTGCTCCTGATCTGACATTGGTACATGAATCTGCACAATCTCCAGGAAATAGTGGAAGACAGAGGAGTCTGGAGGGCTTACTGTCCATGGGGTCACAACTCAGCAACCGAAAAACAACAATCTTAAAATCAATACGCCATCAAGTTCTGGCTTTTCTTTCTTTTTTTAGGTCAGTGACTTTATACAACTCTCATTTCATATTCAGAATATTGGGGCTGAATTATTCCAGGGAGACATATATTTTAATTGTTCTCTGCTTTTTTTTAATACATAAAGCTCACTGACCCCCCTTCATGTTTCATGATGACGGAACGTACAGCAGAAAAATGAAGGTAGGCTTTTTGATTGATTTGATCTAACTGAGGATGAATCTAAATGAGGAAGAACACCTGCATCATTACAGAATCAACTCCGTGTCTGAATTCATGACATCCCCTTAGACTATTTCATCCTTCCCATGTTTGCTCAGAACCAGAAAGTCCACCTCTAAAACCACCTTCTTCACCACATGTTGCATGCTGCCATATCTTTGAGTAAATTTTTCTTTCCCTAGTCCACTAAGGAAATATACAACTACAAGCAGATACTCCATACGTTCTGATTCACACACACGATAATACCGTTTCCAAAAATCAGATCTAGCGGCTTTCATCCGCTGTCTTCCACGTGCCCTTTTGCTGACAGCAAGCAGGTGAGAGGGCCTTCCTCGAGTTGCTCTTCCCTTGTCACGTGCCCCGGGAGCCAGACCACTCGCAGCTGGAGGAAAAACGCTGCATGCCGGCACACTCAAGGCTAGCTCTTCACTCTTCTGCCCTTTAGACCACGTTTTACACTGACATTTTCATACATTACCTGAGATCTCTCCACACCGGGATGATTTAATCAGTCTTTTCAGACTGCCTTTTGAAATTCCTTCTCTTGCTCTCTTCCTACTTTCTCCCAGGACCTCAGGTAACCTCCTTTTACTTATGAAGTAGATACTAATCTTTCAGTTCTCCTTTTCCTTTTCGTGCTGAGACCTTCAAGTCGGATGCCCTCCACTACAAAATTTAAAGCACCACTAGAGATCTTTGGAGAATACGTTGTATTCATAAAAGTTAAAGAGAATTTTTACTTTTACATAAAATATGTGCTCTTAGTGCTTTGTTCTCTGTGTATAAAACAAACTTCCTCCGAATTTACAACTGTCGTTGTGCTGTTGTTGAAACAACACGAGAAAAGAAAAGAAGACGACGACATACAGATGATCAACATGTACAGGAAAAAGTACTCCACACCATCAGGGAAATGCAATTAAGCCTGCGACAGGATATCACCTCGGATCTGTCAGAAGAGCTGTCATTAAAAAGGCAAGAAATGGCAAGTGCTAGTGAGAATCGGGAGAAACGGGAGCCCGGGTACCCTGCCGGTGGGAATATAAATCGCTGCAGCCACTATGGAAAATGGCTCGCAGGCTCCTAAAAGACTTAAAAACAAGCACCAAGGAAGCCAGCAAACCCACCGCTGAGCATGCACCCCAGTGAAGCAAAAGCACCGTCTTACAGAGATGCTGCACCCCAGAGGTACTGCACCCCAGAGGTACTGCAGCATTACCACAATCGAAACAACAGTAACAGAAAGAACGATCCACGACATGGAAAGAACTGTCCATCAACACATGGCCGAGTAAAGAGACTGTGATGTGTGCGTGTGTATACACAACGCAATAATGTTCAGATATAAAAATCGAAAGCATGCCCTTTGAGGGAACACAGATGAAACTGGAGAGCACTGTCCTACTTGAAACGTCGGACAAAGACAGACAAGTACCCTGTGACTCCACTTACATGTGAAAACTAAGAAGAAGCAAAACGGAGATGAACTTATAGATGCAGAGGCCAGACTGGCGGCGGGCAGGTCCTGGGAGCCAGGGCAACAGGACATGCTGCTCAGAGTAAAAACTTCAGGTAGAAGACGAATACCTTCTAGAGAGCTGGTGTGCGTCCTGGCGGTTATGACAGTTCATGGCACTGTGCTGCTGCTGCTGCTGCTGCTGCTGAGCCGCTCCAGTCAGGCCCGACTCTGTGCGACCCCACGGACTGCAGCCCACCAGGCTCCCCCGCCCCAGGGATTCTCCAGGCAAGAGCACTGGAGTGGGGTGCCGTCGCCTTCTCCAGTGCGTGAAAGTGAAGTTGCTCAGTCGTGTCCGACTCTGTGCGACCCCACGGACGGCAGCCCACCAGGCTCCCCCATCCCTGGGATTCTCCAGGCAAGAGCACTGGAGTGGGTGCCTTCTCCGTAATGACGCTGTGCTGTACACTTGAAAGTGACTTTGAGAGTAGACCTTAAACGCTCTCACCGCACCGCACCACCACCACCAATTCCAACAAAATGATAACGATGTGAGGCAAAGAATGTTAGCTAGCCTTACTGCGGTCATCTTTTCACAACATATATATGTATTAGATCACCACACTGTACACATTAAACTTACACAGTGGTATATGTCAAAACTATCTCAATAAACCTCAGAGGGAAAAATCTCTACTGCAACATCTTCAGTAATAGGAGGTGAGCTCAGAAAGATGGAAACCAGGTTTTCATTCATCTTTATATTCCTAGCATTAGTATATTGCCTGTCACATTTTAGAGGCTCAAATATTGAGTTATTTAATCAACAGTGTTAGTTGTTCAGTAGTAACTGACTCTCTGCGACCCCAGGGACTGTAGCCCACCAAGCTCCTCTTTCCATGGGATTCTTCAGGCAAGAATGTTCGAGTGGGTTGCCCTGCCCTCCTCCAGTGATTTAAACAGTACCTGCTATTTCATTAGTTGCATAGACTACAACATAAAAGAAATGTCAAATATTTACCAAATTTGTGGTGGATTTGCAGCTTGCTTTTTTACTTGTGATAATATTGCAAATTTCTTCTTATGCAAGGAGAAAAATAACCAATATTGCCCATGCTAATATTATTATGCAAAAGATCTAATTTCATTTGTATATATTTGGAACCAGAGATGTGTCTTCAAAAAAGAAAGTTTATTTTAATTCAACAAGTCTTTTCCACATTAATCCTTCTAAGGCAAAACAAGACTCTAGGGAGAGTATATCTCCCCATATAAGAGGCTATATTCCATAAGCCTTAAGAGATTTAAAAATCAACATCCAGGTGAAGAAACAGCCTGAATAATTTAGTGATGCCTTTTTAAAATTTGATCTACATTGTGGATCTGTACAAAACTTTTATTCAGCTCACCCCCAACCACTGCATGTAAATTCTTTACTGATTCCAGGTGTTACTTGAGTCCAACCACATCTCTCCCACCATCACTGATAATATTACATGTTTGAATGATATTTTAGGAGGCATCTGTCAGTAACTCCCACACAGGGCTGCAGGCACAGCTGACTAGATGCTGTCGGAAGTATCTCCCCTTTTCCAGCTCTTCTCTGCGGCCCTTCATCTGAGCTGCGTGTCTCTGCTATGGGCCTCTAAGGGTTCTTTGATTTTATAATTTATTAAACTGAGTGTTGTATGCGCTCACTGTAATCATTTATGTGGAGAATAAGTCCATATGCTTTATTTAATCATAATGACATTCTTACTTCCTGGCTCAGTAAAATTTGTTGAATGAATAAATGAACCAAAAAGCTGACTAATCCATGATCATATTTGTGATGATTTTTCTGTACAAAACTGACTTACTATGTACCAAACACTGTTTTTTTGTTTGTTTATCTGGTGTTTGTCTCCCTAGCAGATGATAAAAATTGTAAAGAAGGCCAAGTTACATTTCTATGGACGACTTTCATTAAAAAGTGAAAATATCTTAACATTCTACTAGAAGTAAACTCACCCCTGTTCTAGGAAGCACCCTCACAGATCTGAGCTCCTGAGAGGCAGCAGGTCTGGTCTGGGTCATGGAGAAGCACGGCCACACCACAGCTTCTGCAGCTAGGGGACAGACTGACCACGGCTTCTGCAGCTAGGGGAGAGACAGACCACGGCTTCTGCAGCTGTGGGTTGCTGTTTCATAAAAGGGTTCTTTTCAACATTTTACTATGAAAATTTACACACAGAAACATTATAAGAACAACATATAAAACACATTTACCAAACAATTATGTTAAACAATTTCTTAATAATTTGCCAACTTTCCTTTATTACATCACTGTATTTTTGTTAAAACATTTCAAAATAGGCCATGAACAGCATTCCACTTCACATCTTCATGATTTAGCAGAGATTTTTCTAAGAACTAAGATATTCTCATCTAATACCAGCATCATCATCACTTCAAATATGTACACCTAGTCTAGAGAAGTTTATAGTTGTGTCACTAAAATTCTAGGGGCGAGACTGACCATGGCTCCTGCAGCTAGAAGACAGACTGACCACGGCTTCTGCAGCTAGGGGACAGACTGACCACGGCTTCTGCAGCTAGGGGACAGACTGAGACAACCAACTCCCCTTCCCTAGAGTCACCACAGCTGACAGCTGCAGACGGTGTAAGAGACGGCAAGCTACGTGGGCCATCAGGAAAACGTGAACACACAAGGGTCTGCACGTATTTGTTTGTTTTAGAAGAGTCACACAGAGACACGGCCTAAATGACCCTTCCCCTGCTCACTCTAAGTGGCATGTCTCCAGCAGAAAGTGTGATTTCAAGCAACCAAAACAGGAGGTGAAGATATGGAAATTTCACGTTGCTACTAAGCATCGCAACAGCGACGGCCCTGAGTGCTTACACAGAAGCACACACACGTATCAGAACAGTTGTTCCTATTGTCAGTTCAGGAAGATTTTTTCCAGTGAATCACTGACTTTTTCTCCCCTTTGTAAGAAAACTTCTCAGACTGCCTGAAAGTATCATCAATGAATTAGTTCATGGTCTGCTCCGATCAATGTTTAAAATGAAACTGGTAAAGGATGTCACTCCACTGAGATGCACGGAAGTGTCCACAATAACTGTTCTCCTGAACAGATTTATTCATAGTTCCACTTTGATGGCAGTGCTTCTCAAAACCTATGGAAACAATGAATACTCTTCCTGGGTAGAATTCTCGAGACTACTGTGTCAGTCAAGATCTGACAGGATACAGAAGGCACTCAAACGGGAATAAGGCTTTGTTTATAAAGAAACAATTGTGGGCAAGATATAAGGATACCATGAAGGGCAGTGTGAAAGCAAGGGGCTACCTTTTCCCACAAAAAACATCCAAAAAGACAGAGGGAAGGAAAGGATGAGAAGGAAAATTCCAGAGAGAGTCTCCTTGGAAGATCAAACACCTGTTGAGAACGCAGCCGTGAGCCCCAGGCAGCATCAGAGGAAGGGAACCAAGGAACGAATACTCTAACCATTGGTTCCTCCTTCCTCTCACCGTCTGCTGGGAAAACCACGCACCTCACTCAGACGGCTAAGGGACGGAGTGAGACACAGCTAAGAGCAAATGCTATGTGCCCGCCTCCCTTGCTCGGTGGACAAAAGTGCCGAGTGAATCTGGTGGGACAGACGTGTATTTGCCATCTTCATCTTGGAGATAAGGATGCCAGACTCTAGGCAGGCTAACAAATCCACTTAGTAGAGACACACCCTGGAACCTTAAAATAATTCTTTCACACAATTATTCTGTCTCCTGGCCTATGCTTATTACTGACAAACACTGAAAACCTACCAAGCTTTACACTATGATGCACATCTAATGTTATTTCTCCATTATCCTATTAAATTGTCATCAATATTCATCACGGAGGATTTTAAAAATTCTTTTTTACCAATCCTCTTGAATATATACAACAGAAAATACTCTTCTACTGCTGAGAAAATACTCTTCTATGCCTGCACATAAAAATCATTGGGACCCATCTGAAACTCCAGCCGTAAGTTTTTCCAGTAATGGTGCACATGGCAGAAAAGATTACTGTCACAATCATGAGTGTGAACGCTTACGCAGGTGGCTTCTCAAAAATGTAAAGTTCACTAGAGACTCATGCTGCTGCTGCTGCTGGTAAGTTGCTTCAGTCGTGTCCGACTCTGTGCGACCCCATAGATGGCAGCCCAGTAGGCTCCCTCGGCCCTGGGATTCTCCAGGCAAGAACACTGGAGTGGGTTGCCATTTCCTTCTCCAATGCATGAAAGTGAAAAGCGAAAGTGAAGTCACTCAGTCGTGTCCAACTCTTTGCGATCCCGTGGACTGCAGCCCATCAGGCTCTTCCGTCTATGGGATTTTCCAGGCAAGAGTACTGGAGTGGAGTGCCATCGCCTTCTCCAAGAGGCTTGTAAGCACTGCAGGTTCACATGAGCTGAGCTTTGACTATGCCCTTTGTTCTCTTTATGATTCACAGTGTATACATCTTTAATCGTCCAAAAACCTGTGTTACCAGATCCATGGAATGTGGCTCAAGCGGGGCGATTAAAACCGACTGCCCATGCTCGCAGGTCTTCTGAGGACTTAGAGAATGGACTTCGGAGCTACTTGCCTCTGGCTACTGAAACTATTGCACCATTCTGTTCCAGTAAGTTGGTAAGTAAAGTATTTACAAAGTTATTTCCTTAGAAGAAAATTCTACCAGTCTGACTCTCTCACTACCTAATGTATACAGCTCACAGGTTAAGCAATAAAGCCACTGTTTTCAGAAAACTACATTGTTTGTGCTTAAGTTACTAATAAGTGTGTCTCAAATTCTCCTAAGTCAGGTCATATAAATCCTTTTTTTTTTTTTTAAGACTTGGTGGCTTCATCCATTACTGTGATTTATCAAACCCTAACTCATATTTATATTCTTATCTTCCGGTTAGGTGGTGGGCATCTGTAAAACATTATCCTGAATGTTTTACTTAATCTATTTTCATAATTTTTCCAAGCTATGTTTTTTGACACCAACCAGACAGCAAGTTAATACTTGATTCTGCTTCTAGTAAGAAGTAGATCTGTGTCAAAATTTTAGCATTTGTAATCTCAGCTTCAAAGTTTCTGCCATTAACTAGTCATAAGTTTGAATCACACTTAGTTATTCTGAATCAATTTCTACTGCAATTTTAGGTTATAAAGTCTGTCCCACCTACATAGCCTATTATAAATTCTGATATCCAGACACAAATAAACCCACTTCAGCTTAACTACTTTCTTTAGTCTCTAAATTGACAGTGAATCATTACAGGGTTTTTACATTTTTCAGTCTTTAAAAGTTGGCTTGAAATTATCTGAAAAACATGAGCTTGAGTATGAATTTCGTTAACTCATTCTGTTCACTCCTATGTTTAAGCATGGTAACTAATACTTGAACAACTCCAAACAGGTGAAAGACTCTTCACTGTTAAAATAATACCTGGAGAAAAGTCACACATCGTCTACAGGTTCTATACATTATTCTCATAGTCACTGTATATTTCACCTACAGCTGATCTGCATCTAACTGAAATCCACCGCGCAGTAGCTCACCCCTTACTTCTTGTTCCTTGGAATGAAGAACAGCGGGCTGCTGCCCTTCCATTCAACCTGCAAGCTCTGATTATGCTGCTCTTGGCTTCGCTCTCGCCACCCCCATCTAAGCCCAGGCGGTCCTCCCCGGAGCTTTTGGCCCCTCCTCTCTTAAATACTGCCGGGTCCTTCTCTTTCCCCAGGTTAGCTGCTGGATTCCTGAACAGACAGGATCTGAAAATGCTGATTATAATGGAAAACGTCTTTTGTTCCCTATTCAGACTAGCCCGTGGGGTTTTTTGTTTGTTTGCACCTTTCTGTGCTTGGGACTGCCAATGTTAAATGCTTGTCGCAAAATATGTGAAGATAGTGAGACTATTTTTTACAAAACTTCCTTCATCCACCAAAAGAAATTTATGAAAACCTGTCTTGTGTTGCCAGTTTCTACAAGTATTCTTGGAATCTACACAAGTAGGTTAAAAAATTCTCACTTGCACTCTTTTCTATATATGGAATATTAGAAATAATGGAGGCTCCATTATAGGATCATTTAAGGATTTAAGATACTGTAAGGCAAACCTCCGTCACAAAGGAAGCACTGAACAGTTATTTTCACTTATGCTCTTTCAGTTATATTTTGAGTGTTGTATAATATATCATGCCTAAAGCTACATTTAAATTGAATTGAATAATGGGTTTAAGTTCTTAAACAATAGGGAAAAAAAACCTATCCAAACACATTCTCTTAACAGTGAAGAAACAGGAAAATCTTTGGATTCATTTATTCCCAGTCAACTTACTGACTGAGAGTGTAACAATAAAAACAAAAAGAAAAAAAATAAAAATAAAACAAAAGAGGTGAAGTGAACATGCCACTAATTTCACAAAGTGTTAACTTGTATATAAAATATTGGTTAAAAAAAAAAGTGCACATCAAGTAAGGCAGGCAAAACTAGCTGAGGTAATTGTTAGAGTCCTGAATTTGCAATTTTATTCAGAATCCAAGGGCAACTATAAAGCATGCCAGTGTTTCTGGATAAAATAAACTACAGTCAAGCAATATTTAGGTCAATCTAAATTTTTCATTCTCAGGCAAAAGAGAAAAAAATCAGTAGAGATCTTGTGACAGAGGAAGAGCGAGCCACTGATCTAGGGAAGAATGGAAACCTCACTAAGGCTCACTGCTCATGGGCTATGTGCCATTCTTCGCAGAAGCCACGGATTGGAAAGGGCTGAAGGTCTCACTCAGCAGAGCCGTCCATCCTTCCGAGTCTGGCGTTTTCCTCAGCGCCATTCACCGTGAGCCTTCTACCAAGCTGAGGTTTAAATGCTGGAAGAAAAGGCCTTTCCCTTTTCCTGTATAAAGCCTTTCTCTTCAAATAAATTCCATGTTTAGAAGGTGGAAGGTTCTGTTCTTTTGTGACTTCAATATTCTCCCCTTACCTAGCACAATGATGAACACATAATAATTATTTGATATTTCTAAAAATGCTCTGGGCTTCCCTGTGGCTCAGATGGTAAAGAATCTGCCTGCAGTTCAGGAGACTCAGGTTCTATCCCTGGGTCAGGAAGATCTCCTGGAGAAGATAACGGCAACCCACTCCAGTATTCCTGCCTGGAGAATCCCATGGCAGAGGAGCCTGGGGGGCTAGTCCACGGGGTCTGTCGGACCCGAAGGAGCAACTAACACTCTCACTTTTCAGTGATGCTATAGCTCATGAAGCACTTGCATTTTTCACTTTGTAAACCCAAATTATCATGTCAATAAAAAATGAGGACTTAACACACGTCCAGTATTTCATTAACTGTAACGTCCTCGAATATAACAGACATTGCTCTTGCGCACTTTTCACCTCGGCAGTCCGGTGCTACATCAGCATAAGCAAGGAAAACTCTTGAAACAGGATCCCCTGCACTGTAGGACTTTTTTTTCCTTTCTTCTCCCTGTCCTTCCTTGCCCTTTCCTCTCCTCCTCTCCTCCCTCCTCTTCTTCTGCAGTCTTAAAAACTGTGTTGCTTTTTACTTGTCAAATTTCATACCAGATTGGTGACTAGCAGACTCAAAAGTACATCAATGTCAGTACTGACACGTGTCTTACAGTATTCCTATGCTGCTATTAAAAAAAAAATCAGCTATTGATCGTCAAATAATTTTATTACATCAAAACATATTTTAGGACTAATCTAAGGTAAACTTTGTATGTGATAACTATGTAGACTAATATTCTTATATGTATTTTCCTCAAAACAGAGTCATGATTATTGGATTTCCTTTTATTTATTTTATGTACCTTGTTTCTTTCAACCTTTTGAGCAGTATAATAAATACACCAAATAGCATCCAAATGGCCAATAATTCATCTTTCTCTGGTCTGGGATTTCATGGTTCCATTTCTTAAACTGAATTTTTTCTAGCCTAATGGGAGATTTTCTAGTGTTTGCCTGTATTTAAGATTTCCCTTTGACATTGTTATTTTCAAATTTTCTCTTATTGTGATATGAACAAACGCTTGAGATGTGTTTACTGTTAATTTTCACTCATGTTGCTATTCCAACTCCACTTAAATTTCCTGTGAAACCTGTTAACGCTCCTAGCAATTAAGAATCTCTGCAAGTTTTAAGACCATGTCTTTTCGCTGATTCCTGCTGTTCTCTGACCTTCCAGAAGCACTTGTGTTTCTTCCCTACCTCTTGGTGCACGCCCCCGCCAAACAGAACGAACCTCCCTGACTTTCTGATGTCTCCCTTCCCGCTTTAGTTGCTAAGATGTGATCACAGTTCGCATTCTAAAACGCCACCCTGACTTATCATTCAGACCAACTTCACTATAATATCACCTCTCTGATCACAGAATGAGGAAACATTCCTCCCCGGAAATGCAAACTCCCCCCACCTGTACGGTCTCCAGCAAGGCCGTTCACCGTGCTTCCTACATCCTCTTCCTATTCTGCACATGAAAGTATTTCCAAATGGACCAAACGAAACACATGTTAATAGAAATGGCCCAGGATAGCTATTCTTTTCTATATTTAAAAACTTTGGAAGTAATTTGCCACTATTTAAACTGCTTCTCCATTTTTGCCTCAGCTTGGATTACAGCAGATTGTGTAGAAATCTTTCAAAAGCAAGGCATACCACTATGCTGTGAAAGACAATATTCCTGGCCTCAGAGACACATGGATGTGTGAGAAAGGATACAGTTTTCCCCATGATTTAGGCTTCCTGCTTTTACCCAGGAATGCCAATTCACTGGATCATTGAAAAGGCAAGACAGTTTCAGAAAAACATTGACTTCTGCTTTACTGACTCTGCCAAAGCCTTTGACTGTGTGGATCACAATAAACTGAAAGAGATGGGAATACCAGACCACCTGACCTGCCTCTTGAGAAATCTGTATGCAGGTCAGGAAGCAACAGTTAGAACTGGACATGGAACAACAGACTGGTTCCAAATAGGAAAAGGAGTATGTCAAGGCTGTATACTGTCACTCTGCTTATTTAACTTCTATGCAGAGTACATCATGAGAAACGCTGGGCTGGAAGAAGCACAAGCTGAAATCAAGATTTCCAGGAGAAATATCCATAACCTCAGATATGCAGATGATACCACCCTTATGTGAAAGAGGAGAGTGACAAAGTTGGCTTAAAGCTCAACATTCAGAAAACTAAGATCATGGCATCTGGTCCCATTACTTCATTGCAAATAGACGGGGAAACAGTGTCAGACTTTATTTTAGGGGGCTCCAAAATCACTGCAGATGGTGACTGCAGCCATGAAATTAAAAGACGCTTACTCCTTGGAAGGAAAGTTATGACGAACCTAGATAGCATATTAAAAAGCAGAGACTTTGCCGACAAAGGTCCATCTAGTCAAGGCTGTGGTTTTTCCAGTGGTCATGTATGGATGTGAGTTGGACTGTGAAGACAGCTGAGTGCCAAAGAACTGATGCTTTTGAACTGTGGCATTAGAGAAGACTCTTAAGGGTCCCTCAACTGCAAGGAGGTCCAATCAGTTCATCCTAAAGGAATTCAGTCCTGGGTGTTCTTTGGAAGGACTGATGTTGAAGCTGAAACTCCAATACTTTGGCCACCTCGTGCAAAGAGGTGACTCATTGGGAAAGACCCTGATGCTGGGAGGGATTGGAGGCAGGAGGAGAAGGGGACGACTGAGGATGAGATGGCTGGATGGCATCACCGACTTGATGGACGTGGGTTTGGGTGAACTCCAGGAGTTGGTGACAGACAGGGAGGCCTGGCGTGCTGCGGTTCATGGGGTCGCAAAGAGTCGGACAGGACTGAGCGACTGGACTGACTGATGGGACACTCTGGCCAGTCACTAACAATTAATGAAGATCATCAATTGCTGACAACAATTCACTTTAGCTTTATGTATATTCTCATCCTCTCCTTGCCAAGTTAGTTTTCAAAGAGCAGAATTTATAACAATAAATGCATATTAAATGCATGTTGCTAGTTAAGTATGCTGACTTCTTATCTCTAGAGATTAAGACCATTTTCATTCAGAACTGAGACACTGTGATTAGCCCCTGGAATCCTCAGAACAGGACTTTCTTTTGTGCCCTTTTTTCTTTTAAATTTTGATATCTGCTCACTCACAAGCAGGTGCGCCAAGTGATGGAGCCATTTAATTTATTAGAAACAGTGTATTAGAAACTGACCAAATGGAAATTCTTTCTCTTTGGAAGGGTTTTACAGTTTCATTTTCAGAATTTCTAAATAAAGTTTGCTCATGTGGGATAAAGCAATATTTCTTTTTTTGAACTGTGTCTTTCTGGCTTGTCCAACTTTGAATGGAACCCATTGTCCTGGTAATAAAGGCAAACAATCTGCCCCCAAATGCTCCAGAGCAGAATGTAACATTCACCAAATTAATCATAGTAAATGCATAAATTAAGGGCTTTTAAACATTTAGAAATGCTAGGAACTTCATGTTTTCTCTTTTAAGTTCACAACTCTCTTATAATTAGCCTGCTTTTAGAGAAAAAGCCAGCCTCAGACAGCCTAGTGTATTTAAAGTCCCACAACCAAAAAAGGCAGACTTTAGACCCCTGGTCTTGTTTATCCCTGAAGACTTCTCCTAACCATGGTGTCCACATGCACGTAGTGCAGAATCTTTGCACGCCCACCAGGGAAGGCCTGCAAAGACGACGTGGCCCTAGGCATGCACTGCAGTGGCTGAAACGCATTCTGCTGGGATAAGAAACAGGCCCTGCAAAATCACGAGCAGGTTGTTATGGTGCCGCCGCCAGCCTCCTCTCATTATGCCCTATTTGCAGCCTCTTGCCTGGGGCTGGCTTACAGAGGATCCGCACTGGTGCAGAGGTGAATGAGATAAATGTACACAGGGCCAAGGGCCTAGGGTACACTCCATAAACACTAGTTTTCCTGAACCTCCTTTTAACCTTCCTTCTCTTGCATACGCAAATATGAGAATGATGAAAGCAAGGGGAGGCGTTCGACGCACATCAGCTTTCCTACAAACCCAAGGACCTTCATGGTTAAAGGCTAGAACTGCGGAGACATTATTTATTTTTACAAGTAACTCTTACAATGAACAGGGCTTGTTTGCTTATAATAATAGATCTTAGGGTAGAAGGCTCTATGGACTGATTCTTAGCTACTTTTGAGAGCAGAATTAACACACGTTAAATTTATATAAAAGAGCATCCAAATAATGCTGAAAAATTGAAAACTGTGTTACGATTAGTCAATGAAAGCAAAATAGCAAGGCTGAGGATCCAAATGTTCAGATCCCTTGTACTTTTTAGAGAAAAGGAAAAACAACAACAACAGGTTAAGAATTTACCTGTTAAGGTTAAGCTGGTTAACAGGTTAAGATGTGACTCTGGAATTTGAGTTACGTCGTTTTTGACTAACTACTGGAGACAGGAGAGAGCAATGAAAAACAAAGAATGAGAAAATAAAATATAGTGAGAGAGGAGAAAAGAAGGAAGAGAAAGAGATGTAAAAGAAAATAAAGGAAGAAGGGAAGCAAGGAAGAAAGGGACTTAATTGCTTTTAAGATCCAAACTATGCCTAACACTCCTTTTGCAATCCCCACACTTCAGTCAAAGTAATTTGCAAATTACAAATGAAGAAACATTCAACTCTTCCTCTCAGCATCATTTAGATTGATAATAAACTCTAGCTATTTGGGGAAAAAAGCCTTGATGGTTGCTCTAGAATCATATTTTATCCAACAGAAGAAAATCAGCGATATTACCCAACCATCTTATACACTAAAACCAGTTCCTGAATCACATTTCAAGGACGTTGGTTTGCATAATCATTTTGCTACAGGTTCTACATAATTTGTCAGTTGAACGATTTAAATGCCTTGAGTAATACTTGCTCCCATTTGCTTTGACTAGTCCTGTGTCCCTTGTACACATTAAAACAAAAATAAAAAGGTACCCTACACAGCATAATATTAAGATATTTGTTAGAAAAGCATTTAGAACTCTAGGTTTGATGGCTGCCACAGAAATCTAGGGATTCTGGAAAAGTGCACACAATTCTTTGATTAAAATACTCTTCATTGCCTCCATAGGTAACTTCCTCTCCTAGCTACCCAGTGCATACGAAGCGTAGCGCTAAGACATCTCCCGGATATCTCAGAAGAGTAAGACTAAGCGGTAAACCAGGCTGACGTCAAGCTGTGTTAAAATATTTGCAAGAAAGGTTAGGAGTAAATGAGCAGTTATTGGGAGGGGCGGGGTGCAATTACAACAGGGCCATAAGGTGATGCTAGGGAATTGTTCTTCTCTTTAGGTACAAGAATTCCAAAGGAATCCAGGAAAAGGTAATAAGACGAAGGCAGATGGATCTGGCAGAACCTTGGCAGCTGTCAACAGAAAATAGAGATCAGAACCTTCCGTTCCTTACAAGGTTTTTCTAGAAACTGACAGCAGAAAATTAATATCCTGTCAGGGGCCAACTAAAGATGTGGCCGGTATTGCTGACATAATATTCAGTTGGATGTGAACAGATTTTTAATTTCATATCCTAATTAACGCCGATAGAGAGCAGTTTCACAAATGTCTCACAAGGATGAACCGGGTCCGCCCAGGCAGCTCTCGAGCACTGGCCCGGAAGCCCTGCGCAGACTTCGCCCTCCGGCGGGCGGCCTGCTTCCCTTCCATCGCGCCCTGCCCCGCGCTGGCTGCCGAGGAGACTGCGGGTCCTCTGCCTTCTGAACACATCCCTGGCTCAAGTCTGTAACTGTTTGTATCAGCGGTTTGAGGAGCCATCTTGTGTGCCCACGTTGCTAGTTGGGAATGTATTTTAGAGATTTTTAAAAGTTGAAATTTGCATGAAATCTATCTTATGCAAATATTCCAATATGAAAAATTTCTCACTAGAAATAGCTTTAGCTCCATTATCAAGAAGTTGGTTGCTAAATGTCTCCTCTCACAGGTAAAGAAAAGAGATGTGTATCAAAGCTCCATATAGGTCACCAATCTTATGCTGTAATTTTTTTTGTTTCAGTTTGTAACACTCTTCCTTTTTTCCATTTGGGTGAAGAAGGGACTCATTGGAAAAGATCCTGATGCTGGGAAAGATTGAAGGTGAAGGAGAAGGTTGGATGAGGATGAGATGGTTGGATGGCATCACCGATTCAATGGACTATTTTTGAGTAGGCTCTGGGAGTTGGTGATGGATAGGGAAGCCTGGCGTGCTGCAGTCCGTGGGGTCACAAAGAGTCAGACATGACTGAGTGACTGAACTGAACTGAACTGAAATTTATTCACTTAGTATATTATAAATGAGTATGCTGTGTAGATATACCTAGAAAAATGTTTTATTATCCCAAATGGAAATAACAAAATTAGTCTTCCCAAAATAGGTCTTTGGTATATTTTCACTTTTTATTTTACAGCCTACAGCTAATTTATTGGTAAATATATTTGTATATACTACAGATCATTAAAATAAAAACAACTTTTACAAACAACATCAAGATCATACTATTTGTAAAATATATCCTTATAAATATTTCTTGCATGTAGATTTTCTAATCACAATCTATGAAGGTTCTATAAATCTTAAAATCAGTAAAATATACAATATTCTGTATTTTTTCTGTAACTTTTCTTTTTTCTACGGTCATCTAAAATTTACTCAAGTGCATAACATATATAGACATACAATTCCTAGAATAAAATAAATGTACAAAACATGGGTTCCTTGAGGAAAGAAACTAATTTTTGTACAGCAACCATGGGACCTAACACCATGTTTAGCAGAGAGCAGCGTTTCATAAGTTATTAGAGTGTACATGGATGAATGAATAAAAGGAAGGTTGCTGACTCTGCTAAACAGAATAAAAGGGGGAAAGCCATTTCTATACCATCCCTATTGCTAGAAATTTTATTAGTTCAAATGCTTGGCTTGAAAACTGAGGATAACCATTTGCCTGAAAGAACAAAAAGAAAAAACCCAAAGTTGGGTTCAGGAGAATTCAATGACCAATAAACTCAACTGCACTAGATACTGAAAACTTCATCACGCCCTTCAGGTAGAAATGGAAAGATCTCTTCATGGAGTCAGAGGAAAGACTGCCTGGAAAATCTCCAGTTTGGAGTCAATGTATCAGCACACAGCTACTCACAACCACTCGCCAAGCCCCTTCCGAGCGTCAGCCTCACGATGTATTACAGGATATCGCCCAAAAATGAAAGCAGCGGGCCTCACCCTCTCAAAGACTACAAAAAAGATACAGGAGCTGGCCTGTTACAAGAAGTAACCAAACGAACAGCTCAGAAAACCAGAGGAGACTGGTTCAGTTTATAAACTATGTTAGTAGGAATTCAAAGGGAAATGACAATTCAATTCTAAATTGAACATTTCTAAAATGAACACAGCTTGGTCAACATTTCTCTCAGAATCTAAGTGAAGGTTTCCAGGAAATAATAATGAGAACTAACAGACAGCCTGCTCAAAATCAGGTAACAGAAGTCAAATTATCATTTTACGGTCTAAGACCTTTAAAAATAGCTTTGCCTTATTCAGGATAAAAGCATCAAGAAGTATTTGATTCGGCATTTGCATCATCTGAATATTCATTTTCAAAACACTACATACGCACTTTCCTGTCTTTTCTCTGCACATATTTTTATAATGATGTCCCCAAGGCAGGTGCTACATTCCCCTAGACAAGTGCTAAACTCTCTGAACTAAAGTTCCCATAGAAAAATTATCTTAGAAATATGGGGGCTGAATGTTGTGCGTGGTTTTAATATGCTAAACTAACTGGAAATAAAATTATCTCCAAATAACAATTTTAGCAAGCCTGTAATGAGAGTCCCTTAGACAGCAGGGATACCCAACCACAATCTTCCGGGAGATAGTGAGGAACAAGGAGGTCTGGCCGGCTACAGTCCATGCGGTCGCAGACAGTCAGACGTGACTTCGTGACTAAACGACAAACAACGAGGGCCATGATAGACTAGGCGCTTTCATCTGCACTACTTTAACCCCTACAGTAAATACAGCAGACTCCAGGGGAAGCTCCTTGCCCGAGTCCATGCTGGTTGAAACGGCAGAACCCGATCCGAATCCTAGCCCCGATGCCAGGGCTCTCACGTACCACGGACTGACTGACACTCAGCTCAGCCAGCGGGCTCTGGGACGTAAACCCACACTCCTGAAGCTCCAGCACAGGCCCCT
The DNA here is from genome assembly GCA_006408675.1 of Madoqua kirkii. Taxonomy (NCBI): domain Eukaryota; kingdom Metazoa; phylum Chordata; class Mammalia; order Artiodactyla; family Bovidae; genus Madoqua; species Madoqua kirkii. Next base: position 23,103 of record SJYC01122595.1, on the reverse strand, counting down.
GCATCAGCGCACTCGGACTATACCACCGCGGTCAGTGTGGTCACAGAGACCTTTCTGGAGGCTGACAGTTTGGGTCCTAAGAGCTGAGGTTCTCTAACGACTGGTTGAGGGAAGGTGGTTTGATGTTCCTTGTATATTCTCTAAAGCAACGGTAATGCTGGGAATAATTTACACACGGAATTGATCATTTCCAATTTCTGAGAAAGAGAATTTGATGGGAATGGCCAGAGAAGAGTGCAAGTGCTTGATGCTCCAAGCCTTGTTGCCTCGCAAATCAGTGGCGAAGAATGGGACTCTGTTTCAACTGACTATAAGAATTCACCGGAGCAAAATATTTCAAATACATCACAGTTGTGCCTCAAACTGAAAAGAGCTCTCAGGCACTGTGTCTTCGGCCCTAGCAGAGAGGGAGACAGGGGCAGGGGGACCAGATAGAAACACCTGGAATGCGGTGGCCTGGAAAGCATGACTAATGTTCGCTTCATTTTTTTCCTCACCAGATCTAAACGTCTCTTTGAAAGTGCAAGTCGTTCAGTTGTGTCTGACTCTTTGCAACCCTATAGTCTATACAGTCCATGGAATTCTCCAGGACAGAATGCTGGAGTGGGTAGCCTTTCCCTTCTCCAGGAGATCTTCCCAACCCAAGGACAGAACCCAGGTCTCCCACATTGCAGGCAGATTCTTTACCAGGTGAGCCACAAAGGAAGCCCAAGAATACTGGAGTGGGTAGCCTATCCCTTCTCCAGCAGATCTTCCTGACCCAGGAATTGAACCGGGGTCTCCTGCACTGCAGGCAGATTCTTCACCAACTGAGCTGTCAGTGAGCTACCTCTGCCATTCATTTTGTAAGTCCTGCAGGGGCGCATCCTTGCTTCTCCCATGTACACTTCACTACACAGCTCATGAATGCACTACCATAAGGACCAACCAGACTGATCTAGTAACTGTGCTTCTGTTTTCTGACTGACAGCGGAGACACATGAACAATACCTAGTTGGAACCATTTGGGCAGGAAATTAATTGCTTTCCTTTGAGGAAGGGTTCACCCACACATTTGTCTTTTGGACACCATGTAACAGAGCTTACTAATACTGAGCAATGGTCTTTCTTGGCTTTGCAAGCTCACTTTAGACGTGGTTAAGCTTTTTGAAACCCAGAATGGCGCTAAGCTTTCCTAAATTGATTGGGTTTTGTTGCCCAGGCCATAGTCCTTTGAGCTCCTTTACCTCTAAACATACAGAAGTTACTCTAGGGGCATGTCTAGGGTTACAGATGCCAATGAAAACCTCAAAGTAAGACTTCAAGAGCCACTGACCTGAGCAAAAGGAGACAGACAGGTTGCCTATACTAAGTAGTGGGGTCTGCTTTAGATTTTCCAGACTTGCTTTTCTGCAAAATAAAGCTAGCATACACACCATAGGGAACATCTCACTCCTGAGTCCCCGATCAGATATCGGGTAACCTGCAATATTTCCCTCTCCCTCCATTATCGTCACGTGAGCGGGGTCATTTCCCTTGGCTCCAGTCTCGGTGAACGGCCAAAGTGGGGCAAGCGGCAGTCACACTGTCCCCTTCATCACAGTGAAACAGCGCGTCCTGGCCACTCCCCCAGCCCAACAGTCACAGCTGGGTCCCTTCCTCTCTTTCCCTCTTCCGTCTGGAATGCTCCTTAGTCAACCACTTTAACATGCGTTCGGCACCAGGGAAGCCCAAGACACCTCCCCAGCGCCGGGAGGAAGGGGAAACAAAGACATACGAGGCGTCTTCTCATTGCTTTCCACTCCCCTTCCTTCACACGAAGCTTCCAAGCTGTTTTCTTTCTCCAGGCCCGGTGCCAGCATAAACCCATTTAATGCCCTTGCTGTGCACGGCCTTCAGCATCCATGGTGGACTGAGCCCCAGGAGCGGGCGAGCTGCCCAAAGAAAGGGGCCGTCTGCCTCCGCCCGTCACAAAGCCCGCACGCAGGGGGCTCTCGGTGCGCAGGGGGTTCCGCAGAACAGACCCTCCCCCAGCAGGGAGAACGCCAGGCGCTGCTGTGCCGTCTCACTGCGGGGCCACTTGGAATGTCTACACGCGCTGGTTAAAGATGATAATATATGTTTATTCAAGTTTCAAGCATTAAATTTACAAAGGAAAATTAAGGCATAACAAACTGTATCACTGTGTTCAATTTAGCTGTTGAAAAAGTGCATGTGGGGTTTACTGCCTTGAACAAGAAATAAATAGAAACTAAGATATTTACTTGTCAATATAAAAAATTATGGTATTGTGCCTTATATAGTCAACCTTTTGCTTCAAATTATGTTTTAAGAGACCTAAGGAATTAAGTACAGCACCATTGAAGAGTAAAATTTATGCCATAATTTATGTACCATAAAAACTAAATTTAAATGTACTTACACTTAAATAACTTAAATCATCGAACATATCGCTGACTTGTTGAGTGACCCTGAACAACTGACATTAAATAATTATCCTTGAGTCAGGCAGCTGAAAACAGCAACTGATATATATTTAGACAAGTGTAATTATCCTTGGTTTATGTTTGTAAGGGTTCAACTATGTAACATTTGAGATAGCATTAACTACATCAGACTGTGAGTAAATTCTACAGGTCACTGCCCCATTTTTTTAATGACTTCTAAGAGCTTACTTACATAAGATATGCCAGCTTCTTAAATGCGCATATCTCACCACCAACTATCCCCTCCCGTGCGCTGAAACCTATGAGGGTCATCAGCACTGGCGTTTCATCCGTGTTTCCCTCCACAGCGCTCTCTCACCGGCAGGCTCTATGCCGTATTTTAGGATGTCCAAGGCACGTTTCTTTCTTTCCAAGGATAACACACACACATTTATTCTCCACCCTCACCGGGGTTCTTTTATTCTTACAGAGGGAAGAGAGAAGGCTGGGAAAAGTTTTAATAGACTACAGAGTCTATCCACTATCTTCTGACCTTTTATTTCCATGCAGGAGAAAAAAAATGCATGGTTTCTAAAATTTCTAAATGACAATCCATGAGTAAATACACATTTAGTTGAGAAGGGAACACTATATTATCCTCTGTGCAACTAACACTCCAGATGAGTGATTACAGGAGTAAATTGATATACAAATAAAGCATTTATTATTGTCTTAGTCTTGGATAAACATTTTGGAAATATCTTCTTAATGAATTGGTTAACAGCTCTTAACTCCAGTGTGTCAGCGTGGACTTTCAGTTTAACTACAGTCTGTGGCTTCTTCAGGCCCAGATCCCTGACATCTGATCATGCACCAAAAGGGCCGGTTCAAACACATGCAGGTTTAAAATATACACTGATATCACCATGTGTGAAAGAGATAACTAGTCCAAGTTCATGCATGAAACAGGGCACTCAAAGCCAGTGCTCTGGGACAACCCTGACGGATGAGACAGGGAGGGAGGTGGGAGGGGGGTCCAGGATGGGGGACACATGTACACCCATGGCTGATTCATGTCAGTGTATGGCAAAAAACCGCTACAATACTGTAATGTAGTTAGTCTCCAATTGAGGTAAATAATTTTTAAAAAGTAAATAATAAGGTAAAAAGGGATTGATAGTCTTAAAATATATTTTTACTGTTATTCAATATTATAAATAGATTTTGTAGAATTATATAGAAAGAAACACAGGGAAATCTTCAGAAAGCTCACCCATTTTGTAACAATTGCAGACTGCAAGTATTCTGAACTAAGCATACAAATCAGAAAGTGACCTGCAGAGAAAAGGAGGGACATGCATTTGTGCAGAGATGACCTAGTTTCTGAGATGAAATATTCTACTGTGCTCCAGGTTCTTTTACAGACCGCTTTAAAATTCTCTATGCCTTTGTTTTATTTTATTTTACTTTACTTTATATCCTTAATGCAATCACTGATGATGTGGTTTTATACTGACCTTTTTTATTTGGGGGACATAAAATAGAATATATTGTGTGACTATATGTAAAAATGTTAAAACACTCTAGATAAAATTAAAGAAATTATCTCAGAAGAGAACCATAAAAACTGAAGAAATTATCTCAGAACCATAAAAAAGGAATGAATCTTGATGCACACTACTTTAAAAAAAAAGTCAATCATGTATTGATTGTGTTCATCTCTTAATATCATCTTATAAAATTTCTACATAAAATATAAAATGGTATGAGTTTTATAAAGCAATGAATTATTCATTTATCATTAAATGTGGTATCATATCAGAAAAGCAAAAATGTCTTTATGGAGGGCTTGATTCAGTATACCAAGTGATGAAAAAATCAAAATTCACTTTGAGAGCATTCGTCATAAAAGTCATTTCTTAATCTCTGACCAGCAGTTCTGATAGTTTCCAATGGCACTGAAAGGTCTGCGCCTTCTTTTCTGTATATGTCTCCAACCAGCTACAAGTAATTGAAAACAAAGGCTTTTTAACCCTAAGAGCTTAAATGTAAGAAATCAATAACTTGTGCTTAAAAGCACCTGACTCATGTGTTTCTTTCCTTTCAAAATCATTCTTATAAATTGCATTATTTTGCTAGCAGACATTCTATAATTCTTTCTCAAAATTAAAATAATTTGGGGCAAGTGATCTTTTTTTTCCATTTTGCTGAATTCTAACATGTTTAAAACTCTAACTATCAAGGCAAGTCAGGAGACACTTGCTAAAATACCTAATATGGATATGTACTTGGAAAAGAACAGAATAGTGTATTTAGTCTATTTTAGTGTTAATCCCCTCATGACTTCATCTTTGTAAATTCAGTTACAAAATTTCAATATGCAAGCATGATTTCATTGGTATGAGAATCCGCTTATTCAGCTTCATAAAACAATTTGAATTATGGCAAAATATTATTTGCAATATGTAATGTATACTATGTACATCCAGACTGCAAACTATTACTGTGCATAAAAATACATTATGATAAATTATTGAACAGTATAACTGCACTTGGCTGATTCTACAAAGACAGACAGGATCAAGTAAGTAAAAACAAAAGGTTTAAAACATCAAATAAGCCACAAATATCTAAAATGTTTGACAAAAATATAAAACTTTTCAAACCTGATTGAGTGTAGATTTTCACCAATTAAAAAAAAATTATTAAACACCAATAGATAGTTCCCACTAAAGAAGTAATTGTAGATTTTACATTATTCTTTTCACACTACATTACCTGCATATTGTGATAAAACAGTAAGTGTATAAATGATAAATGAACTCACAAGATTTCAGTGTGGTTCCTTCTACAAACAATAAATTAAACAAGAAGCAAATCTAGCGAGCTGTAGGCCTCTTTCATTAACAAGCTGTCGGATTTAAGAAAATTGCTTTTTTTCTCTTTATTTATCAAAGGATATGGTGGGAACCAACCCCCTCCAGCATTCTTGCCTGGAGGATTCCATGGACAGAGAAGCCTGGCAGAGTCAGACATGACTGAAGTGACTTGGCATGCACACGTGAACCATGGGACCTGAAAGCTTCTGCACCTAGATGTATAATCCACAGGAAATATCTCATGAGGACTACCATGTAAGTGATGACCCCAACCGATGTTCACCACGAAATGTTTATAATATTTACTTAGATTTTTACACAGTAATTTCCTCCCATCTTTTCTCTCTCTTTTTTTTTTAATCCTGAAAAATACAAATTTCACTTAGACTTTTTTAGAAATTTATTCCAAGACTGTTCCTACTTTTGGCTTGGTTAAGCCTGTCTTTCTCTTTCTCCTGAATTCCTGTCCAACAGCATTGTTTTAGCTTCAACAAATCCCCATACTATCGACAACTACCATGGACAGAGGCTCCTGGAAAAACACAGGTCAAGACTCGGTCGGAAAGAAAAGCTTCGCTGATACAGGAAGCGGTTTTTCCTATTTCCTTTTCCACTTGTAGTTTTGACAGAATCCCCAACATACAGATAAAAACTACTCCTTGGAGAGATTAGAGAACAATGTGGAAAATTATGTAGTAAAAGAAAAGGCGCTGGAAGATAACTTTCTGAAATCTCTCAACAATTATCTCATCACTTCCCAGAGGTAGAAATAGGTCTGTGGCCACATAAGCCTGTTTTTTTGTTTTGTTTTTTCCAATTAACATCAAATACAAAGCAAGAAACCTTGCTTTCCAAGATCACAGAACATGCAAAATTTGCAGTGAAAATCATACCGGTGGAAAAAAAGTCAACCCTGGTAGTCTGCTCCCTGACAATGGGAAGCAGCCTTGAGGCTAAATCAAGATGCAGAGACTCAGACTGGGAGCTTTTGGGTTCAACATTCCACATTTCTCTTGATGATGCAATTTACAGAGAAACAAAACCACGATCCCAAGTCTGCTTCACATTGCTGTTGTTTAGTCTCTAAGCCGTGTCTGACTCTTTTGTGACCCCATGGACTATAGCCTGCCTCCTCTGTTCATGGGATTTCCCGGGAAAGAATGCTGGAGTGGGTTGTCATGCCCTCCTCCAGGGCATCTTCCTGACCCAGGGATCAAGGATCAACACCATGACTCCTGCTTGGCAGGCAGACTCTTTACCACTGAGCCACCAAAAAGCCCCAAATTCTACTTAGTGATTTATAACTTTCAGCCATGGAGCCATCCAGAGCTTTATACAATTTATCTAATATTTGGCATTTAAAACTTCTCACGATTAAAACTAGTTATTAATTATTGTTATTTTTCCTTAACCAAAGTTTCTGCTTCCAAGAAGTATAATTTTATGAAAATTTGTAAATAACATTACATTATTTCTGGCCCTAATATTATAAAGTTGTAGAAAGCTTAAGACTGCCTTGGCCTTACTCGGATAAGATTGGCAACTGTCTTAATACATAATCATTGTGGCACATGTTTGGTCAAATTTTGATAATTTGTGAACTGTGAGCATTGAATAAATATGCTTTTTTCTATATGTCATTTGCCCACAGCAAATTATCACAATGACCAAAGAAACCGAAGCTATAATTAAGTTGATAAAAATGAATATTTCATTTTACAATTGTATCATAGGTCTTAAAGACAGCTAGTTAGAAACATAAGTTTACTATATAAACAACACATGAAACACACAAACCCACCTGGAGAAACTGAGGTGTTTAACTCCTCTTCTAACAATCAGGAAAAAAGTACTGGTCTTTCCAGTAGTCATGTATGGATGTGAGAGTTGGACCATAAAGAAAGCTAAGTGTCGAACAATCGATGCTTTTGAACTGTGGTGTTGGAGAAGACGCTTGAGAGTCCCCTGGACAGCAAGGAGATCAAATCAGTCCATCCTAAAGGAAATCAGTCCTGAATATTCATTGGAAGGACTGATGCTGAAGCTGAACCTGATGCAAAGATCTGACTCATTGGAAAAGACCTTGATGCTGGGAAAGACTGAAGGAGGAGAAGGGGATGACAGAGGATGAGATGGTTGGATGGCATCACTGACTCAAGGGACATGAGTTTGAGCAGGCTCCAGGATGGTAATAATCTCATTTTGGAAGGCTTATAAGATAAATTTTTGGAAACTCAAGCATGTTTTCACGTTTGCTTATGTGATTTTACATTACCTTATGTTATGACAAACCTGGACAGCATATTAAAAAACAGACATCAGTTTACCAACAAAATTCCGTATAGTCCAAGGTACTGTTTTTCCAGTGGTTGTGTATGGATGTGAGAGTTGCACCATAAAGAAGGCTGAACACTGAAGAATTGATGCTTTTGAACTATGGTGTCAGAAAAGACTTTTGAGAGTCCCTTGGACTGCGAGGTGATCGAACCAGTCCATCCTAAAAGAAATCAACCCTGAATATTCCCTGGAAGCTCTGATCCTGAAGCTGAAGTTCGCTATCTGATGCAAACAGCTGACTCATTGGCAAAGAGCCTGACGCTGGGAACGACTGAAGGCAAAAAGAGAAGAGGGTGGCAGAGGATGAGATGGTTAGATAGCATCACTGACACAATGGGCATGAATCTCAGCAAACTCCAAGAGATGGTGAAGGACAGGGAAGCCTGGCGTGCTGCAGTCCACGAGGTCGCAGAGTCAGACAGGGCTTACCAACCGAACAACAACAAGTAAGGGTGACTGAACATTAGACACTGCTTACTACATATTATTATTACAGACAATACACACTGTATTTTTAAAATGTGTCTGTTTACATATTGCCATATAAACATCGCTAATGGCCATCCACTGGTGAATGGAGAGAGAATGCGCAGCTTATCCCTACCATGGATGCTACTCGGCAATAAAAACAAGCATAGTACGGACACACACTAGGATAAGACGAACCTTGAAAACACATGCTAAGGAGAGAGTCCAGTCGCAAAAGGCCACCTATTGCGTGATTTCACTTACACAGAAGACTCACAATGGGCAAGACTACAGAAGCAGGGCAGGTGAGTAGCTGCTTAGGGCTGGGGGTGTTGAGGGGGGTAGGACATGCCGGCTGTCCCTAACAGATACAGGGCTACTTTTGGGAGCGAGGCTGTGTTCTAAAACTAACCGTGGTGATGAAGGCACAACCTTGTTGATATAGTATCAAGGGTAAATTCAACGACACCTGAATTACATGGCAACAAACTTGTTATAAGAAAACTTTTATTGATAATGAAACATATGTGATCGTCTATATGACAAGGCTTGCTGATGTACTTGGTGTTAAATAAAACAAAAAAATCAGTTTAAAATCAAACTGAAATAGAATCATGTTGAATTTTACTTTTATGTAGGATGTGTCCACCTAATTCATACAATCAATTTTCTGCCTACTATGCAGAAGTAGTCAGGGCCATTTAAAAACAAAAAGTGGGGGTCAACCAATCAGGCAAATACAACATGAGTGACATTTCCAAGCTCACTTTATGATTTCACTTTTTCCATATTCTGTTGTACATATGGACTTCTCTTCAGGGGATTTAATGCAAATGATTTGTCATTTTTTTTGAAATTTCTGTAGGACTTTGTTCTTGGGTTAGAGAGAGAAAAGGATAGCATAATATGAAACATGAGTACCAATATAAATAAATGAAGAGGTAAAAATGTGATTATAAGTCAATAAGCTAATAAGAATAAATATTAAGATCTTCACATAACAATCATCTAAAATATATCTCACAAGGCAAAGTGGAAATGCAAACATTCAATAGATTATCTTGAAATGCAATGCATTTGAAACGGTGATCTGTGCAAAATGACACATTATAGGTATGAAAACAGCAATGCATAACAGCTATGTTATCTTTGTATTATTTAGAATGATGTTGCTAAAACTATATGTAGATTTTTAAACCAAGACCTCTGATATCGGAAGTACAAAATGGTTAATGACTCAAACCAGAGCTATATGAAGATATATACTACGATATCTTAAGGAATGTTATCTTTCAAACATTCACCATGAGGAGTACGGAAATAGTTATTCTATAATTTCTCCTAAGTCCTCTCCAAATTTTCTTATCTATAAAGAAATTTTTCTTCCTTTTATAGGTAATCCATCCATCTGCCACTAATTCTCATTAAAGATTTGTTTTCAACATCTCACTGTAGAAGATATCCCACGAGTCTGCAGTCATTCTCAAGCCTCCTAAACTGTAAACACAGACTCCAATAAGGTCCCAGTGCTTCTGCAGAGCACAGTCCCTCTCCATGCCACTGATACGCCTGAAGGGGCACTGCGCTAAGGAGCTACATTTCCTCAGCACAGCATCCAGGTAATCTAGCTTTCACTTGCATTGCTATATTGTAGTAGCACAAATAAAAACTTCTGTATTCAACAAAACACCCATCCATCCATCCACCCATCCACACATCCATCCATCCACCCATCCATCCACCAATCCACACATCCATCCACCCATCCACCCATCCACACATCCATCCATCCATTCATCCACACATCCATCCATCCACCCATCCATCCACCAATCCACACATCCATCCACCCATCCATCCATCCACACATCCATCCATCCATCCATCCACACATCCATCCATCCAACCACCAGTTGACAAACACTTGTTGGCTGTCAGGTAGTCTACAGGTGTGGATATAAATACATATGAAGCACGCACCTTGCTCTGAAGCGCTGTTTGGTGGTAGAGACAAGCATGCATGAAAGATCAATTCCTACCCTTCCTGAACTGTCCCTGTAAGTCAGAGGGTTGATCAGTGCTGTGTTTCTTATAAAGATCTCTTTGGGGCTACACGATGGCCTCTGAGGACCATCAACAAGTATCCCCTGGCCAGAGAAAGGGGTGCAGTCATTTCCTGGGGGCATCTGGGAAGCGCTAAGCTTCTCTTGTTCGGCTGGACACACTGGGGGGCAGCGATCAGAAGGGCTCGGCTCACCTGCTGCTCTCTCTTCTGGGGGGCATGGAAGTGGAGGGAGCACACAAAGCACTCTGAGCCTGAGCATCAGCCAGCCTTCACTCGAGGCCCCCTGTTCACGGGGCTTGCTGGGGACAGCGAGTGCCAAGTGCATCTTGGCTGGGTGGCCCTGGTAAGGGCTGAAGGCCCTGGTGACCCTGGGATTGTGGGGTCCACTCACACCTCCTCCTGATGAAGCAGAAACACTGAGGATGAGTGCCAGTCCCAGAGAGCCCCTCGTCAGGCGACACAGGTCACACGTGTGGAGCTATAGATAGGACAGTTAGAGTCGCCTGTGTCTGTCACTTGATGTCAGAATCTGTCCTAAACATCCAACTGAGCAGGCTTGAGAATGCGAACGCTAAGTGTGAACACAGCCAGCTATGTCCTTGTGGGAAGAGGATCCTGAGAAATTAGGGACAGCGACAGCTTGCTTCTGAGTTCATCCTCAGTGACTTTCCTTCTGCCTCCCTCGGACTAGGTACGCACGTTGGCACATACTCACTTTCGTAACACTGGCTGTGACCACTTGGTTTACTGCTCGATCTCCTGAGCTTGGCTTGGGTAGGTTTCCAGTAAACACCTACTGAGGAAATGAATGATTTGTAATCGCTAACTGAACAAGCTCCTCGTCCCACTTGAGTATGAGTAATATGAGGTCAGAGATCGTATTTACCTTGTTCACTCTGCATTTCCAGTGTTAACACAGTGACTAGCACACGAAGCACAGGCCCTCGGTACATGTCTTTAAATACGACTGACTGCACAGTCGTCTGTCGGAGTTGACCGAAGCGGCAATTCTTGCACGCGTGTCCTCTTTTTTCAGGCTCAGAACGCCATCTTTTGCATGCACTACTAAGAAGCACCCCCACTGTTCTCCCCACCTACACTCTACTCTATAAGCCACTAAATCATCCTGAAGTACAAGTCTCCTTAGGTCTTTAGTGAAGTGAAAGCGAAAAATTGCTCAATTGTGTCTAACTCTTTGTGACCCCATGGATTGTATAGTCCATGGAATTCTCCAGGCCAGAATACTGGAGTGGGCAGCCTCTCCCTTCTCCAGCGGATCTTCCCAGCCCAGGGACCGAACCCAGGTCTCCCGCATTGCAGGCAGATTCTTCTCCAGCTGAGCCACAAGGGAAGCCCCATGTCTTCAGCACTTATAAATATTAATCACTGCCCACTGCCCACTGACTAAGGTCTGGACTTAAATCACTTCAGTAGTATGTTACTTGTTCTCTGACAATACACTCCCAAGAGACGGATCCACAGTCTCCATCTCGAAGTTCTCTCTTCCCCCCTTCTTCCCTCCCCTCTGCCTTCTCTCACACGTGTTCCACCATTTGGGCCTCCCTGTGGCCCTTGCCGCTGTGTATTTTGTAGGGCTTCTGATTTGCAGTTACTTGTTTGTGCAGTGGTCTAAACTGGTTCCAGCTTATTATCTATCAGTTTCCTCTCCAACAATAGATGCATTCAGAGAGAATCCAGAAGCGGAACCCTTGAAACGTGGGTCGCAGGCCCTTCTGCATCGCCTGGTGTGCTTAACGCAGGCTTCTGCACAAGGTGAAGAGCTCAGTAAACACGTTTCATGAGCGATGCACCAAGTGGTGTTTTGTGAAAGCAAGAATTTCCAGTTCTTCTGAAGGTATTTTATAGTCAACTGGACTCACTGCCAATTGTATATTTCCATGAGTACAACTGACTCCGGTGGCCTAAATCATATTCATATTTTTAAAACTGAATGTGCATAGAGAACTGACATTTGCTTTGAATGGGTAATTCCAGACTCTTCACGGTGTGTCACACAAGCTGGAGAAAATTTCCCTCAGCCTTGTTACCTTCAGCTCCCTATCTGCCTTGTCAAGGAGCTGACACATAAACTTATTTTTTTCAAAACCTGCCAGGCAGAAGCTCACAGTATTTAGGGAGTCTAAAGGCCTAAATGACAATTTCCAAATGAATATTGGGAGAGTTAATCTGCTTCCCCTTATCCACCATATAAATCTCTGTCTTCATGCCCAAGGGCTCAGATTTTAATAGAAAATATCTGTTTCCCTCTTCTCACTGCGTTGGTGTTTCCATCACTGTGACTGCTGCTGACAGAGATTTTCCAGTTCTAGTCTGTGGCTTAATAACCACAGGAGACACTGATTTGGAAAAATATGATATTATTTCACAATGTTAGTTCATTATCAATGTCTGAAACCTGGCAGCTGAACGCCCCTGTTGGATATTTACTCCAGGTCTTAGTAAACATGATCTTGTGTTCCTTGCTCTCATGGACATGGATAAAATGCATGGCTATTTACTTTGCATACTCCCTCCCCTCGGCATTTCATTAAAACAGGAAGACAGGCGTCAGCTACAGGCTCTGTATGCACACATGCATGGATGCCCATGTTCTTCCCTGTTAAGCACGTCTCTAGTGCTGAAAAATGACTGTTTCTTTAGGGACACACAAAAAATATTTCTGTGCTTAAATATGACTTTTTAACTTATTTGAAGTGTTTGTAATGAATTTTATGAAATTTATTACAGCAACATTTATAAGAATATTTGGTGACGATTTACACTGATATCCTTCAGCTATGAAAATACCAGCCTGCTCAACTGTTTCGTATTGTGCAGTTATCACAGCACTTAGATTCAGCAGTTATATCTGCAGCTACAGGAACACAGGCACAGCTCTGTGATGTCCCGCTGATGTTAGGAATCCTCTGTTATATGATGGGGGCATTTCTTCTTTGTGGTACTCACCCCCAAACCCATAAGCCCAGTCTTATCTTGAGAGAACTAAAGACTCTAGCTTGGAGACATTCTACTGGATAAGGTAGTCTTCAAACTCTCCCGGTCAGAAAAAGTGAAGATGTGCTGAGAGACCGTCACAGACGAGAGGAGGCTGGGGAGACGAGACAGCTGAGCCCGTGCGGCAGCTTGGATTGGACTCGGGACTGGAACAGAAAGAGGACACTAAAGGGGCTAACTGGTGAAATCCAAATAAATCGGCATCACTAACCTTGTTAACAAAAACAGGACGGAAGTTACGCTGACGTTTACTGGTGAAAATCCTGTCGTTCTCCTTAACCTTTCCTAAGCTTTTGCGAAGCTCATCTTTATCAGGTCAGGATTCTTGTTTACGGTGGAGCATATTTTTCAAAGGGCTATAAGGACCCAGTTGGCCATGACACAATATACCCTTTAAAATAACTCTAGCATCACAACAGACATAGACAATGGTGCTGCTGGCTTACTGTTTACACCCTCTCTTATACACAAAAATTGAACTGCCAACATGTCTCTCTTTGAGAAAGAGCCCATCTGCTTCTCTCTGAGATATGTGCGCACCCTAGAAGGCAGGCACATTACTATATAAAGGCTTGGCACGAAGGTGCCAGGGCACCCGGGAGCCAGGCCCCCAGCTCCCCCTCCTCAGCAACAATACAAAGCCCGAATGCCTTCCGTTCAGTTTCAAGGAAATGCATTTGCGTGGCGAGCTCCGCTCTGCCTCTGACCCAGTCAACTGCAGAGTGTCACGCAGGAGTGCTGGGACCACTCTTCCTCCCCCCAGCACTTCTCAAGCACCGCCTCTGTACCAGCAGCATCAGCGTCACCTGGGAACCCCTTCACGTGCACGGTTAAGAACTACTGAATTGCAGACCCTGGAGGGTAAGCCCAGCCATCTGCGCTCTGACGAAGCCCACGGGGGCTCCCACAGCTCGCCCAAAGGTGGATCCAGCCTTCACCATTCGTGACCACCGCTCGGTGTGACAGCAGCTTTACGCCACCAACAGAGATAGCCATGCAGTCTAATCGCTGCAGCTGACAAAGCATAGCTCTTGTGCAAGTCCTTAGCGCCTTTTGTTTACAGCCTTTCTTATTTTTTTCCCCTTCTATTTTACCACTAAGTGAAAGCGAAAGTTGCTCAGTCGTGTCCGACTCTTTGCAACCCCATGGACTGTACAGTCCGTGGAATTCACCAGGCCAGAAGATGGGAGTGCGTAGCCGTTCCCTTCTCCAGGGGATCTTCCCAACCCAGGGGTTGAACCCAGGTCTCTCTCATTGCAGGCAGATCTTTACCAGCTGAGCCACCAGGGACGCCCATTTTTACCACTAAAGTGACTGAAAATGTCCCAGGTTTGGGCATTACAGTTAAAGGGATAGATGGCCATAACATTCTGGAAAGAGCTTAAGACTTGGAGACACTGTTAAACAGAAAAAGAACAAAGACAAATTCCAGCTTAGAAAAATTAACCCAAAGATTCAGTCAGTTATATGGCTATAGTTAAGCCAAAAACCTACCCTGTGTGAATGCTAGTTCATCATTCTGAGGAGGGCTCCTCTCTCTTCAAACTGGGGTTTAGCAAAGCATTTGCCACTGGCCGAAACAGCTAAGCCAGCAGCATGCTGTTTGCTGAGACGCAGCACCGAGTGAAAGCGCTGGACGCAGCTGACCAAGGGACACGCCGCTGTTACAAGCTCTCCCTTGGTTCACGGTGACAGTCCAACTACCCAGACCTCTTCTCTCAACGTCTCGCTCTCCCCTCTCTCTCCTGTTCAGAACGGCAAGCCACCCACCCTATTTGGCAAAGTCCTCCCTGTAAGGCCCAGGGTGACAGCTTCTTCTCTGTAGGGTCTCTCTCTAACAGTGACTTGGATGCAATTAAAAGTTCCTCTAGAGGCAGCAAGCTGTGGGCTCCCCGCCGTCACGCTTGTCTGCACGGCCGTCCTCTCTCAGCCAGCGAAGACAGACACTCTGCTAACCGCCCTGCGTCCCTGCACTGTTCTGCTTGTTCTCAACCCATCAGGCAAGCCCACTGGTTTCCCACTGAGGAAGGCTGCAAGCACGTCTGGCCACCAAGGCCAAGAAGCCCACGCCTCCTGCCTCAACTCCCTCTGTGTTCCAGCCCCAGTGGCTTCTGCTGCCACATCCAAGAGCCTGTCCACCCTCTCTGGAGGCCTCTGTGTATCTGCACGCAACGCCTTCTTCCTCACTGCCCACTTATGCCCGCATGTCCTCCACAGAAGCCTCCCATGACCTTCCAAAGACCTTCTGCACTCTTCCATTCATGCAACTTTACATAAGTTTGTGTGAAAGTTTATAGATTCTAGAGCTGGCAGACCTGGGTTTGGATCTTAGTGATGCTGCTTACCAGCTGTGTGATATCAGGCAAGATACTTAACCTCCTCACTCTCGATTCTCTCATCTATAGGATGGGAATAATAGCAATGCTGATCACACAAGGCTGTTGTGAGGAATCAGTCAGTTAATACAGGAAAAGTGTTTCTTGCATCTAGGGATTCACAGGTGGTGCAGTGGTAAAGAATCTGCCTGCCAGTGGAGGAGACGAAAGAGACACTGGTTTGATCGCTGGATCAGGGAGATCCCCCAGAGAAGAACATGGCAATCCGCTCCAGTATTCTTGCCTGGGGAATCCCATGGACAGAGGAGCCCTGTAGGCTCTAGTCTATGGCACTACAACGACTTAGACACCAATGAGCATGCACACACTTGCATCCAGAAAACACTCAATATTATTATTGTGACTATTGCTCTTACTGTTAACCCCACATCAGAATATATACTCCTTAAAGACAAAGGCAGTGTCCATCTCCTCACCTTGTGGAACACAGTAATTGTACATGACTGACTTTCAAAAATGCCTACTGAATAAACAAATGGCTGTGGTTATTATTATATTTAGCACATATTAAAATAATTATTTAACTTATATGCAGAGTACATCATAAGAAATGCTGGGCTGAAGGAAGCACAAGCTGGAATCAGGATTGCCAGGAGAAATATCAATAACCTCAGATATGCAGATGACACCACCGTTATGGCAGAAAGTGAAGAGGAACTAAAAAGCCTCTTGATGAACGTGAAAGACGAGAGTAAAAAAAGGTGGCTTAAAGCTCAACATTCACAAAACAAAGATCATGGCATCTGGTCCCATCATTTCATGGCAAATAGATGGGGAGACAGTGGAAACAGTGGCTGACTTTATTTTGGGGGGCTCCAAAATCACTGCAGATGGTGAATGCAGCCAGGAAACTAAAAAATGCTTACTCCTTGGAAAGAAAGTTATGACCAGCCTAGATAGCATATTCAAAATTCAAAAGCAGAGAAATTACTTTGCCAACAAATGTCCATCTAGTCAAGGCTATGGTTTTTCTAGTAGTCATGTATGGATGTAAGAGTTGGACTGTGAAGAAAGCTGAGTGCCGAAGAATTGATGCTTTTGAACTGTGGTGTTGGAGAAGACTCTTGAGAGTCCCTTGGACTGCAAGGAGATCCACCCAGTCAATCCTAAAGGAGATCAGTCCTAGTTGTTCATTGGAAGGACTGATGCTGAAGCTGAAACTCCAGTACTTTGGCCACCTCATGCGAAGAGTTGACTCACTGGAAAAGACCCTGATGCTAGGAGGGATTGGGGGCAGGAGGAGAAGGGGACGACCGAGGATGAGATGACTGGATGGCATCATCAACTTGATGGACGCGAGTCTGAATGAACTCTGGGAGTTGGTGATGGACAGGGAGGCCTGGCGTGCTGCGATTCATAGGGTCACAAAGAGTCGGACATAACTGAGCAACTAAACTGAACTGAACATAATTATTATAACTATGTTTTTTCATTTTATTGCCTGACTGTTAACAGTAGGGATGATCTCAAAGTTATCTGCTTTGACTGCAAACCTAACAGTGAAAGACATACAGTAAATATTTCTTGACTGAGTGATCAAATTAGGAACTAGATAAAGTGTGAACAGATTACATGTCTGAAAGCATTTTTCGCCCATAATTTCCTTTACTACTTGCCTTTTGGGTGATGCTTCACTGCACTGAAAATGCTCCGATGGCATCCATTTTCCACTCACATGAGGCCTGGGGAAGCATTCCTGAGATCTGAGCCCACAAGGAAGATAAAGGGCAGAATGGAAGCCACAGGTCTGCTCCTCTAAACAGGAAATTTTGGACTAAACTAATCCAGATTAAAGGATTAAAATAACCGATTCAAACTAAAAACTGCTTGTCTCCTACATGCGTGGACTCCTCTGTTTTCGTACATAAAATAGGCCATCACAGAGTTCTGGGAGGAGAGGCCGGGCCGGGCTGCAGCTCATTTCTGCCGAGAGCCGGGTAAGCAGGCAGGGACACGCCTCCCAGCGAGGCGGCGGCCTCCCGGCCTCCTCCAGCCCCCGGCCTCCTCCAGCCCCCGGCCTCCTCCAGCCCCCCGGCCTCCTCCAGCCTCCCGGCCTCCTCCAGCCCCCCGGCCTCCTCCAGCCCCCGGCCCTGTCTCTTATACACATCTCCCTCCCCTCGGCATTTCATTAAAACAGGAAGACAGGCGTCAGCTACAGGCTCTGTATGCACACATGCATGGATGCCCATGTTCTTCCCTGTTAAGCACGTCTCTAGTGCTGAAAAATGACTGTTTCTTTAGGGACACACAAAAAATATTTCTGTGCTTAAATATGACTTTTTAACTTATTTGAAGTGTTTGTAATGAATTTTATGAAATTTATTACAGCAACATTTATAAGAATATTTGGTGACGATTTACACTGATATCCTTCAGCTATGAAAATACCAGCCTGCTCAACTGTTTCGTATTGTGCAGTTATCACAGCACTTAGATTCAGCAGTTATATCTGCAGCTACAGGAACACAGGCACAGCTCTGTGATGTCCCGCTGATGTTAGGAATCCTCTGTTATATGATGGGGGCATTTCTTCTTTGTGGTACTCACCCCCAAACCCATAAGCCCAGTCTTATCTTGAGAGAACTAAAGACTCTAGCTTGGAGACATTCTACTGGATAAGGTAGTCTTCAAACTCTCCCGGTCAGAAAAAGTGAAGATGTGCTGAGAGACCGTCACAGACGAGAGGAGGCTGGGGAGACGAGACAGCTGAGCCCGTGCGGCAGCTTGGATTGGACTCGGGACTGGAACAGAAAGAGGACACTAAAGGGGCTAACTGGTGAAATCCAAATAAATCGGCATCACTAACCTTGTTAACAAAAACAGGACGGAAGTTACGCTAGACGTTTACTGGTGAAAATCCTGTCGTTCTCCTTAACCTTTCCTAAGCTTTTGCGAAGCTCATCTTTATCAGGTCAGGATTCTTGTTTACGGTGGAGCATATTTTTCAAAGGGCTATAAGGACCCAGTTGGCCATGACACAATATACCCTTTAAAATAACTCTAGCATCACAACAGACATAGACAATGGTGCTGCTGGCTTACTGTTTACACCCTCTCTTATACACAAAAATTGAACTGCCAACATGTCTCTCTTTGAGAAAGAGCCCATCTGCTTCTCTCTGAGATATGTGCGCACCCTAGAAGGCAGGCACATTACTATATAAAGGCTTGGCACGAAGGTGCCAGGGCACCCGGGAGCCAGGCCCCCAGCTCCCCCTCCTCAGCAACAATACAAAGCCCGAATGCCTTCCGTTCAGTTTCAAGGAAATGCATTTGCGTGGCGAGCTCCGCTCTGCCTCTGACCCAGTCAACTGCAGAGTGTCACGCAGGAGTGCTGGGACCACTCTTCCTCCCCCCAGCACTTCTCAAGCACCGCCTCTGTACCAGCAGCATCAGCGTCACCTGGGAACCCCTTCACGTGCACGGTTAAGAACTACTGAATTGCAGACCCTGGAGGGTAAGCCCAGCCATCTGCGCTCTGACGAAGCCCACGGGGGCTCCCACAGCTCGCCCAAAGGTGGATCCAGCCTTCACCATTCGTGACCACCGCTCGGTGTGACAGCAGCTTTACGCCACCAACAGAGATAGCCATGCAGTCTAATCGCTGCAGCTGACAAAGCATAGCTCTTGTGCAAGTCCTTAGCGCCTTTTGTTTACAGCCTTTCTTATTTTTTTCCCCTTCTATTTTACCACTAAGTGAAAGCGAAAGTTGCTCAGTCGTGTCCGACTCTTTGCAACCCCATGGACTGTACAGTCCGTGGAATTCACCAGGCCAGAAGATGGGAGTGCGTAGCCGTTCCCTTCTCCAGGGGATCTTCCCAACCCAGGGGTTGAACCCAGGTCTCTCTCATTGCAGGCAGATTCTTTACCAGCTGAGCCACCAGGGACGCCCATTTTTACCACTAAAGTGACTGAAAATGTCCCAGGTTTGGGCATTACAGTTAAAGGGATAGATGGCCATAACATTCTGGAAAGAGCTTAAGACTTGGAGACACTGTTAAACAGAAAAAGAACAAAGACAAATTCCAGCTTAGAAAAATTAACCCAAAGATTCAGTCAGTTATATGGCTATAGTTAAGCCAAAAACCTACCCTGTGTGAATGCTAGTTCATCATTCTGAGGAGGGCTCCTCTCTCTTCAAACTGGGGTTTAGCAAAGCATTTGCCACTGGCCGAAACAGCTAAGCCAGCAGCATGCTGTTTGCTGAGACGCAGCACCGAGTGAAAGCGCTGGACGCAGCTGACCAAGGGACACGCCGCTGTTACAAGCTCTCCCTTGGTTCACGGTGACAGTCCAACTACCCAGACCTCTTCTCTCAACGTCTCGCTCTCCCCTCTCTCTCCTGTTCAGAACGGCAAGCCACCCACCCTATTTGGCAAAGTCCTCCCTGTAAGGCCCAGGGTGACAGCTTCTTCTCTGTAGGGTCTCTCTCTAACAGTGACTTGGATGCAATTAAAAGTTCCTCTAGAGGCAGCAAGCTGTGGGCTCCCCGCCGTCACGCTTGTCTGCACGGCCGTCCTCTCTCAGCCAGCGAAGACAGACACTCTGCTAACCGCCCTGCGTCCCTGCACTGTTCTGCTTGTTCTCAACCCATCAGGCAAGCCCACTGGTTTCCCACTGAGGAAGGCTGCAAGCACGTCTGGCCACCAAGGCCAAGAAGCCCACGCCTCCTGCCTCAACTCCCTCTGTGTTCCAGCCCCAGTGGCTTCTGCTGCCACATCCAAGAGCCTGTCCACCCTCTCTGGAGGCCTCTGTGTATCTGCACGCAACGCCTTCTTCCTCACTGCCCACTTATGCCCGCATGTCCTCCACAGAAGCCTCCCATGACCTTCCAAAGACCTTCTTCACTCTTCCATTCATGCAACTTTACATAAGTTTGTGTGATAAGTTTATAGATTCTAGAGCTGGCAGACCTGGGTTTGGATCTTAGTGATGCTGCTTACCAGCTGTGTGATATCAGGCAAGATACTTAACCTCCTCACTCTCGATTCTCTCATCTATAGGATGGGAATAATAGCAATGCTGATCACACAAGGCTGTTGTGAGGAATCAGTCAGTTAATACAGGAAAAGTGTTTCTTGCATCTAGGGATTCACAGGTGGTGCAGTGGTAAAGAATCTGCCTGCCAGTGGAGGAGACGAAAGAGACACTGGTTTGATCGCTGGATCAGGGAGATCCCCCAGAGAAGAACATGGCAATCCGCTCCAGTATTCTTGCCTGGGGAATCCCATGGACAGAGGAGCCCTGTAGGCTCTAGTCTATGGCACTACAACGACTTAGACACCAATGAGCATGCACACACTTGCATCCAGAAAACACTCAATATTATTATTGTGACTATTGCTCTTACTGTTAACCCCACATCAGAATATATACTCCTTAAAGACAAAGGCAGTGTCCATCTCCTCACCTTGTGGAACACAGTAATTGTACATGACTGACTTTCAAAAATGCCTACTGAATAAACAAATGGCTGTGGTTATTATTATATTTAGCACATATTAAAATAATTATTTAACTTATATGCAGAGTACATCATAAGAAATGCTGGGCTGAAGGAAGCACAAGCTGGAATCAGGATTGCCAGGAGAAATATCAATAACCTCAGATATGCAGATGACACCACCGTTATGGCAGAAAGTGAAGAGGAACTAAAAAGCCTCTTGATGAACGTGAAAGACGAGAGTAAAAAAAGGTGGCTTAAAGCTCAACATTCACAAAACAAAGATCATGGCATCTGGTCCCATCATTTCATGGCAAATAGATGGGGAGACAGTGGAAACAGTGGCTGACTTTATTTTGGGGGGCTCCAAAATCACTGCAGATGGTGAATGCAGCCAGGAAACTAAAAAATGCTTACTCCTTGGAAAGAAAGTTATGACCAGCCTAGATAGCATATTCAAAATTCAAAAGCAGAGAAATTACTTTGCCAACAAATGTCCATCTAGTCAAGGCTATGGTTTTTCTAGTAGTCATGTATGGATGTAAGAGTTGGACTGTGAAGAAAGCTGAGTGCCGAAGAATTGATGCTTTTGAACTGTGGTGTTGGAGAAGACTCTTGAGAGTCCCTTGGACTGCAAGGAGATCCACCCAGTCAATCCTAAAGGAGATCAGTCCTAGTTGTTCATTGGAAGGACTGATGCTGAAGCTGAAACTCCAGTACTTTGGCCACCTCATGCGAAGAGTTGACTCACTGGAAAAGACCCTGATGCTAGGAGGGATTGGGGGCAGGAGGAGAAGGGGACGACCGAGGATGAGATGGCTAGATGGCATCATCAACTTGATGGACGCGAGTCTGAATGAACTCTGGGAGTTGGTGATGGACAGGGAGGCCTGGCGTGCTGCGATTCATAGGGTCACAAAGAGTCGGACATAACTGAGCAACTAAACTGAACTGAACATAATTATTATAACTATGTTTTTTCATTTTATTGCCTGACTGTTAACAGTAGGGATGATCTCAAAGTTATCTGCTTTGACTGCAAACCTAACAGTGAAAGACATACAGTAAATATTTCTTGACTGAGTGATCAAATTAGGAACTAGATAAAGTGTGAACAGATTACATGTCTGAAAGCATTTTTCGCCCATAATTTCCTTTACTACTTGCCTTTTGGGTGATGCTTCACTGCACTGAAAATGCTCCGATGGCATCCATTTTCCACTCACATGAGGCCTGGGGAAGCATTCCTGAGATCTGAGCCCACAAGGAAGATAAAGGGCAGAATGGAAGCCACAGGTCTGCTCCTCTAAACAGGAAATTTTGGACTAAACTAATCCAGATTAAAGGATTAAAATAACCGATTCAAACTAAAAACTGCTTGTCTCCTACATGCGTGGACTCCTCTGTTTTCGTACATAAAATAGGCCATCACAGAGTTCTGGGAGGAGAGGCCGGGCCGGGCTGCAGCTCATTTCTGCCGAGAGCCGGGTAAGCAGGCAGGGACACGCCTCCCAGCGAGGCGGCGGCCTCCCGGCCTCCTCCAGCCCCCGGCCTCCTCCAGCCCCCGGCCTCCTCCAGCCCCCCGGCCTCCTCCAGCCTCCCGGCCTCCTCCAGCCCCCCGGCCTCCTCCAGCCCCCGGCCCTGTCTCTTATACACATCTCCCTCCCCTCGGCATTTCATTAAAACAGGAAGACAGGCGTCAGCTACAGGCTCTGTATGCACACATGCATGGATGCCCATGTTCTTCCCTGTTAAGCACGTCTCTAGTGCTGAAAAATGACTGTTTCTTTAGGGACACACAAAAAATATTTCTGTGCTTAAATATGACTTTTTAACTTATTTGAAGTGTTTGTAATGAATTTTATGAAATTTATTACAGCAACATTTATAAGAATATTTGGTGACGATTTACACTGATATCCTTCAGCTATGAAAATACCAGCCTGCTCAACTGTTTCGTATTGTGCAGTTATCACAGCACTTAGATTCAGCAGTTATATCTGCAGCTACAGGAACACAGGCACAGCTCTGTGATGTCCCGCTGATGTTAGGAATCCTCTGTTATATGATGGGGGCATTTCTTCTTTGTGGTACT
>SJYC01122594.1:0-26178 GCA_006408675.1 Madoqua kirkii | reverse complement strand
GATTTTCTTGTTTGTTTGGATTCTAACAGCGCTTTAGTCGTTTAGAAAGGAAACACGGAGAAAAGTCCACTCATGATTCTCAAAAAAGCAAAATGCAGTTCTCAGTTCCTAGGGTAAAAGAGACATATTCCTGCCTAGGGGAGAGTTAGGTGGATTTCTGACCTTGTTTCCAATTAGCTTTGCTGTTTGTTTTGTGATAAGGAACCTAAAATCTACCTACTAGACACCACCTCAACTGCAAAATGAGAATATTAGTCAAGGTTTTATAACTATAATTTCCTATTTCTCTCACTATATATATATATATATATATATAATTTATTTCCTGTCACTAACCTAATCTAAAAGAATCATGTTATGTAATTGGTGAAATGCCACTTTTCAATATCAAGTGTATTAAGCCATCAAAAAAATGTTGATATCCCTTAATTTTTAAGAAATCTATTACTATAATCTTTCATTAGAATTTTCTTTCCTTTATCTGAATTCTTGCCTCAGTCCATAATTAGGCCCCAGTCCCCATTATCCATGTTAAAAATATAATTCACAGTGAGCATTAAAATATTATTTAAAAATAATATTTAAAATATTATTTAATATTCAAAGCTACAGAGATCATTAAAAATAAGTAAATTCACATACTTGTAGAAAATAAATGACTTTCCCTTATCTACTCATATAAACAGTTCCTCACCCATGCAAAACTATAAAAAGAAGAGAAATTTCAGAAACTCTTTAAATGAAAGGTTACTGTTACCATTCCAACGAAGTCCAATAATCTACCTGTATTTTGACCACAACTATTATAAGCCACTGAAGAGAAAAAGCGTGCCCCTGGTAGTCTTTTAAATGTAACCGCTTTGCTGGAGAATGGAGTAGAATATTTTAGATTAAGAAAATAAGAAGCAAGGAGAGAAAGAGAGAGACTCATGAGAGGTGACTGAAAAGCAGTCTCTCTAAACGATTCCATTTCTGTGCAAGACCCATCCTGCACGGATGCACGCAGGCGTGTGAGCCCCTTCTAGAGTGCAAAGCCGCTCAACCAACAACACAAGCTGAGAGCGTGTGCCTCGGGGAATGCCAGCAGTTGAAAAGCTGTCAAACAGTGAGAGGACGGGACACAATAGAGAAAACAGGAATCATATCCACATGCTTGAAAAAGAAGAGCCTGCCCCAGAAGGAGCAGAAAGAAGCACCGTCTAAACTGGTCCAGTGTGAACAGAAAGATGCCAAGAGGCTCCAGACTGAAAGAGTGAAGCAGAAAAAAAAAAAAATGCATAAAGAAAAAGGCAGCCTATAAACAATTTTCAGCAAGGATGGGAAGTCTTTCCAGCATTGTAACTGTTCAAGCCAGAGCAGTTTCCTGGATGAAACACAAAGGACACGAGAGGAGAAGACCATGGTCAACTCACAGACAAGAGGACATGACCTCCTAGACAGGAGGTGGTCTTTGGGCGCAGAAACATTTCCGTCAAAACACTGCTTCACCTTTTTATTTTTGTGACCTTGGGAAAACATACTCATCTCCTAGCCTCAGTTTTCTCACTGGTATATCTGGCATCAGAGATCTCAAGTGAATAAGTCACTTAGTAGTGTCTGACTCTTTGCAACCCAATGGACTTGCAGCCGGCTAGAATCCTCGGTCCATGGAATTCTCCAGGCAAGAATACTGGAGTGGGTTGCCATTCCCTTCTCCAGGGGACCTTCCTGACCCAGGGATTGAACCTGGGTCTCCTGTATTGCAGGCGGACTCTTTATCGTCCACCAGGGAAGCCCCCAGAGATCTTAAAGAGTTGTTGAAAAAAATGTTGTGGGCTTTGTGCCTTGCCCAACACATAAGTAGGTGTTCAATCTTTACAAATTAATGAGAAAAATAAGACCTTACACAAATGGAAATAAAATTATAAGAGAAAGCAACTTAAAACATCAAATTATATCAGAATGCCTCAGGCAATAATACTAATCCATGGAAATCTATTTATTTATAAGATTCAGCATCCACCATGTTCTGGAATAAACCTCAGCCAGGCACAATTTCTGACATTGCTTTAGGGTTTATGATATGCTCCTAAAACTACAAATATTGCAATATACTTGTTTTAACCAGTCAAGTCTAATATTATCTGACTCATCTTATACATATAGAAATAAATATTTGTGGAGTTCTTATCAAGAATTAAAATATTAATATTCTCCTAATAAAGGGCCACTTGGAGAAGTCTTCTTAACTGCATTAGACTTGGCATTTTTTTCTTCTGTTCTCCTACATGCTTTTCAGCTAGCTCGGAGTCTGCCTGAACTCAAGGAACATAAGGATTCCTTGTTAAATGAGTTATTTCTTTCCGTTAGAAGGACTGAACCCGAGCCCCCAAGAATAACATTTGTCAGAGAATCTGCTGTAGAAACATGGAGAACAGATCTATTCCTAGGAACTAAACCAGGTGTCTTCCCACAGGGATCCCTGGTCGTAAGGAAATACTAGAACTCAACGGCCAAAACCCACATCTGCAGGCCAGTAAGCTATGCGCCTCTAGACTAATTCATTCCACTCCTCCCTCTCTCTTTTTAGTCTCTACATCCTGTCCAACTCTTGCAACTACATGGACTGTAGCCCGCCAGGCTCCTCCATCCATAGCATTCTCCAGGCAAGAATACTGGGGTGGGTTGCCATTTCCTTCTCCAGGGATCTTCCCAACCTAGGAATCGAACACAGGTCTCCTGCATTGCAGGCAGATTCTCTACTGACTGAGCTATCAGGGAAGCCCAATCAACTATACTCCAATAATGATAAAAACCTACATGCCACTTACTTTTTTACTTTTTAACTGAGGATAACTGCTTTACAGAATTGTGTTGTTTTCTGTCAAACCTCAGCATGAATCAGCCACAGGTGTAGATGTATCCCCTCCCTTTGACCCTCCCTCCCATCTCCCGCCCCATCCTACCCACTAGGTTGATACAGAGCCCCTGTTTGAGTTTCCTGAGCTATACAGCGAATTCCCGTTGGCTACACATTCTTAATTAAATACTATCCACATTTTTTATTTTATATTTATGGGTCTATAAGTTTTGCCCTGTATCCTCGTTCATTACGGCTGCTGTACTCACTACCATAGACTGCATGGCTTACAAACAACAAAACTTCACTTCCCACCGTTCTGGAGCCTGGAAGACCAAGGTCAGGGCGCCGGCAGAGGCGGGGCCCGGCAGAGCCTGCTTCCCGCGCTCAGTGCAACGCTGCCTGTGTCCCCCTGGGGCAGAAGGGGTGAGAGATCTCCCTGAAGCCTCTCTTTTGAGGACACCATCACACTGGAGGGCTCTGCCCCTGTGACCAGATCACCTGTCAAAGGCCCCGCCTCCAAACACCATCACTTTGGCAGATAGGCCTCAACAAATGAATTTTGAAGAAACAGGAGCATTTAGCCTATAAATGGCTATTGACTCTGCAAGTCAATAGTATTTTTTTGTTCAACAAGTTTGCTTTTAAAAAATCTATAAACACTCATTTTTATTTTCCACAGATACTTAAAAATGAGATAAATCACATGTTTCTTTATCAGTATAGTAGTGATTTGAAGAAAAAAACACTATAATAAATCTTAGTTGTGGTTTTAAGAAAACTGAACTTGGGTCAACTTGGGAAAGGGCAGTTAAAAGATGTCTTTCAGCCCAGAAAAGATAAACTCTTCTGGGACTATCAAGGTTCACATGTTTCCTTGAACAGAAGTGGAACAGATGAGGACGGGTTTTATCCCTTGGTCAGAATCTCCTTGCTGGCGTTGGGGCTACCACACCAACGTGAATTCCTGTCACTGATACTGATCTTACAACTGCCCCGCAAACCAAAGGGGTCTGTGAATTGGATTTCCCATCATTTCCCGTTTGGGCAATTTTCAGCTTAGTCTTAAAAAGCTGAGAGCACTTTTGAAGTACACAGTCGTATCCTTCTTTGTGAAGGGGTCTGTATCAGGGATTAGAACTAAGGCCCCCGTTAGTGTCGTCTGCACTCCAAATTTTGTTTTTATCACAAGGCCTAGAATCATGTCCTTGTGTGTGGTTCTCATCGGCCATGACAGCAGGAACACAGGCTGCGGACGTCCTCCAATAAGGCTCCACTGCCGTCTATGGGGTCGCACAGGGTCAGACACAACTGAAGCGACTTAGCAGCAGCAGCGACTGCACCTGCACACCTCAGTGTGCCCTCCGTCTTTGTCTACAACCCACCTTGTCCACTTTGATAAAATCAAACCCCTCAGAACACGAAGTTTTTCGAGAGTTGAACCACAGAGAAGTTCTGATTCCCCAAAGAGAAGAATACTGTGAAGAAACGCAGAATATGTAGTGATTCACGTTAAATTTAAAGATAACACACATAAACACACAGACACACACACAAAGCTCCCCTAGGAGCAAACAGGATTTCCACGCCTGGTGCATTCAGTGTGCCCTCCGTCTTTGTCTACAACCCACCTTGTCCACTTTGATAAAATCAAACCCCTCAGAACACGAAGTTTTTCGAGAGTTGAACCACAGAGAAGTTCTGATTCCCCAAAGAGAAGAATACTGTGAAGAAACGCAGAATATGTAGTGATTCACGTTAAATTTAAAGATAACACACATAAACACACAGACACACACACAAAGCTCCCCTAGGAGCAAACAGGATTTCCACGCCTGGTGCATCCCAACCCAGTATCTCTTTCCAAAGGTTTCTTTCTGCTTGGAGAAGCAGATACAAGAAGGATGGCCTAACAATTGGTCACCTGTTCAAAAACTGTCTAAAAGAAATCTGAACTTACCCTTCACTCAGTCTGTATGAATAGGGATGTGGGTTTAGATCTGCATCCCGATGGATCCATGGACAGAGGACCCTGACAGGCTACAGTCCACGGGGTCCCAGGAGTCGGACACGACTTAGCAACTAAACCACCACCACCACCACTGACGGCTCAGACTTCCCTGGTGGCTCAAACAGTAAAGAATCTGCCCGCAGTGCAGGAGACCTGGGCTCAATCCCTGGGTCAGGAAGACACCCTGGAGAAAGGAATGACAACCCACTCCAGTATTCTTGCCTGGAGAATTCCGCAGAGGGGCTTGGTGGGCTACAGTTCATGGCATGGCAAAGAGTCGGACACGACTGAGAGGTTAACATTTCAGATCTGCTTGGAGGGGTGGTACCCGTTTCTTCAGTTTGGTTATAGGTGTAAGAAGATGTAGACAATGACATTTCTTCAAGCGGTCAGATTATGTGCACTGGCCCAGGGTTCAGAATCCACAGTCTCAACTTAACGATGGAATATTGCTCAGCCTTAAAAGAAGAAGGAAATCTCTCCACTTGCAACAATATGGATGAACCTGAAGGACACTGCTGCTGCTGCTGCTGCTGCTGCTGCTGCTGCTAAGTCACTTCAGTCGTGTCTGACTCTGTGTGACCCCAGAGACAGCAGACCACCAGGCTCCCCCGTCCCTGGGATTCTCCAGGCAAGAACACTGGAGTGGGTTGCCATTTCCTTCTCCAATGCGTGAAAGTGAAAAGTGAGAGTGAAGTCATTCAGTCATGTCCGATTCCTAGCGACCCAGAGACAGCAGCCCACCAGGCTCCTCCATCCATGGGATTCTCCAGGCAAGAGCACTGGAGTGGGTGTCATTGCCTTCTCCATGAAGGACACTATGCTAAGAGAAATAAGTCAGACACAGAAGGACAAGTACTTCCACTTACTAAGGTATATAACAGTCAAGCTGACACAGAGTAAAACAGTGGTTACCAGGGGTTGGGGGCAGAAATGGAGAGCTGCTAGTCAAGGGATATAAAGGCTCAGTTACACAGATGAGTGAGTTCTGGAGATGGTCGCTGCAGCACACTGCTTATATTTACCTGCACTGTATTGTACACGTAAAACTTCAAGAGGTAAATCTCTTATTAAGTGTTCAGTGCCAAAGAATGCTCAAACTACTGCACAATTGCACTCATCTCACACGCTAGTAAAGTAATGCTTAAAATTCTCCAAGCCAAGATTCAGCAATACATGAACCATGAACTTCCAGATATTCAAGCTGGTTTTAGAAAAGGCAGAGGAACCAGAGATCAGATTGCCAGCATCTGCTGGATCATCGAAAAAGCAAGAGAGTTCCAAAAAAACGTCTATTTCTGCTTTATTGACTATGCCAAAGCCTTTGGCTGTGTGGATCACAACAAACTGTAGAAAATTCTGAAAGGGATGGGAATACCAGACCGCCTGACCTGCCTCCTGAGAAATCTGTATGCAGGTCAAGAAGCAACAGTTAGAACTGGACATGGAACAACAGACTGGTTCCAAATAGGAAAAGGAGTACGTCAAGGCTGTATATTGTCACTCTGCTTATTTAACTTCTATGCAGAATACATCATGAGAAACACGGGTTGGAAGAAGCACAAACTGGAATCAAGACTGCCAAGAGAAATATCAGTAACCTCAGATATGCAGATGACACCACCCTTATGGCAGAAAAGTGAAGAGGAACTAAAAAGCCTCTTGATGAAAGTGAAGGAGGAGAGTGAAAAAGCTGGCTTAAAGCTCAACATTCAGAAAACGAAGATCATGGCATCTGGTCCCATCACTTCATGGGAAATAGATGAGGAAACAGACTTTATTTGAGGGGGCTCCAAAATCACTGCAGATGGTGATTGCAGCCATGAAATTAAAAGATGCTTACTCCTTGGAAAGAAAGTTATGACCAACCTAGATAGCATATCAAAAGCAGAGACATTATTTTGCCAACAAAGGTTCGTCTAGTGAAGGCTATGTTTTTTCCAGTAGTCATATATGGATGTGAGAGCTGGACTGTGAAGAAAGCTGAGCACCAAAGAACTGATGCTTTTGAACTGTGGTGTTGGAGAAGACTCTTGAGAGTCCCTTGGACTACAAGGCAATCCAACCAGTCCATTCTAAAGGAGACCAGTCCTGGGTGTTCTTTCAAAGGAATTATGCTAAAGCCGAAACTCCAATACTTTGGCTACCTTATGCGAAGAGTTGACTCATTGGAAAAGACTCTGATGCTGGGAGGGATTGGGGGCAGGAGGAGAAGGGGACGACAGAGGATGAGATGGCTGGATGGCATCACCAACTCGATGGACATGAGTCTGCGTGAACTCCAGGAGTTGATGATGGACAGGGAGGCCTGGCATGCTCCAGTTCATGGGATCGCAGAGTCAGACATGACTGAGTGACTGAAGTGAGCCAAACACAATAAAATAAGAAAAATGAAATTCAAGATTTCTGGCACTCTTGTTATCTGCCATCATAATGCTTCCCATGAAAAGGCATTATTCCATGACACCATTTTAGTCTCATCTCATAATAATATTTAATATTCCAGTTTTTGTAGACTTAAGATAGCTGTATTTTATTTTTAACAATACCATTCACTAACATATGTATTAACTCTGGCAACTGTGAGAAATATCAAACCTAATGCTAAATTAGACCATTTCTGTTTCATATTTGAGTCACAAAACATGCGGCTAAATTTGATATCTGTTTTTTTTTTAATAACAGTAAAGCTCTTACCATTATGCCACAAGAGTAGAGGCAAACGCAATGAATCACTCCCCATTTATCAGCCAAGCTGTGAGATGGTAGTCATCAGGGTACTGGCCCAACAAGGGTGGCAATTAATGGTGCACTAACTGGGTAAACAATTAACGAGTGTAATTAAAAAGATTCTGAATCTCATGTCTAAATGTTACCCCAGACAGCTGATCACTTGCTTGGAGAAAAGCTCTGCTCTCCAGTTTTGATTAAAAAAATAGAATTATTTCTCATTCTCATATCCCCTATGTGGATGATAAAGATAACTCTCCAAGGAACATATACATTAAGATATTTCAACTCTACTAAGGTATAGTATGCAATTTAATTTTGAAAATTCTGTCAAAACATTATTCATCTGTAAGGTTACTTTCCTAACTGTGGGATGATAATTTCCTGTGTAACGAATCATTCAGAAGGGTTCCTAAGGAGACGAGACAAGAACAGCAAACTAATCCCAGGTTTAATATGAGAGCAAATGGCACCGAGAGAGAAAGGAAAGACACCCTCCAGGAGACGTGCTGCAGACGATACTCTCTGAGGCCCTGACTGTGGAACAGACAGCAGTCATACACGTGCTAGAATCTCCCTTTCTGTTCTGTTCTTTCTTCATGGAAGTCATATGTCAGCCCTGATGACTGATACGGGGTAAACTGCTGTCTGATTACTGTTTTCCCCTTTGATGTAGCACAGTACTTATTCATAAGACAGCCGTCAAGATGTGGCGTCTGGTTAGACATGGAGGACGCGGAAGCACAGAAGGGCACCAGTTCACCAGCAAAACGGCTCACGAAAATGCCTTTCTCCTTTCAGGTCCCCAGAAGGGGGAAACCCTTACAAGTTTCTTTACATGTCATCAATATCTTCTCCCTGAATGATGGAAACATAGAGTAACCTCTCTTTTCCCCTCCTGACTTTCAGCACTGTGAAAGCTCTTACAATTAAGCATGATTGACGTTAATTTTAAAAAAGGACAGCTGCATCCACCCACTCACCCTCCCCTAACTGGAGGAGCAGATCTGACTTTGCAATCGTATCTTCCCTTGGCCAATTCTGCCCGGAGACGGAGGGTCCAGGGACGTGTGACTTTCGTGATGCTGGCTTTGAGGCTAAGCACACGCTCCAGATGTGAGTCAAGTTAAAAGCCGGGGCGAGATCCACAGGCAGATCAGCGGTGGAGGACTAAGCTCACATTAACTTTTTAAAAGTATATAAATACTGGGTGACATAACATCTGTGCAATGACAACAGTAATTAAGAGCTGGCCTTCAGGGATGCCTGCTCTCCCCTCGGCTGTGCGCGGTACCGTCTTGGTTTAATCGTCCCAACGACTGGAACCCCAGAGCTGGCACACGGAGCCAGCCAGCCCCGCATCAAGCACAACACAGAAACAATTTTATATAAATCTCAGGAAACATTTTGCTTGCAAAACTACCAAATTATTTGTGTTCTATAACAACAACAAAAAAAAAACCTAGAAAAGTATAATATACCTTGAAATCAAGGTAGCTAACATTTAACAGTGTTACTTTCTTATTAAATCTAAAAGGCGTCGTCAAGAAAGAGCGATTTCTTTCTGAAAACCAACCTAGCACACTTGCTTCTGCAGTTAGTTTCTGATTTTTTTTTAAATGGTAGCTTTAAATAGCAGAAATAGATCATAACATTGAAACAGAAGAAAACTAGGATTCCATAATATGCTGGGTTAAATACTGCTCTGTATTTGAAGGGTAATCAGCTGCATTTCTCTAGCAATGAAAGTTCTGACCTGGCTTCAGAATTCCTTTGAAATCCTCACTAGCCAAGTGACCTCGCGCGAGCTGTCCTACATTCGTTGTTGAGACAGTTTATATGAAAAGCTCTGTAAATGGTAAAGCGCACTCTGAATGTTGCTAACACTAGGGGATGTTGCCCGCGACCCTTTATAAGCTTGTCATCCTCAAAGAGCGTCCACCATGTAGAAACACTGGGGGAACCAGGGCCAGAGAGGATGAGACGGATCAGCAGACGACACTCTCAAAGCTTCCGGTTCTGATTTACTGAGCGAAGAGCTCTGTGGCCATGGTGATAACTCTCTGCAGCAATAAAGGGCCGTTTCCGCCCAACATCAATGCACCTCCACAAGCTTCCTGGGGCATCCGCCTTCTAGAGGGATTTGGAATGAGTTCTGTAAGTACAGAGAATGTTGCAGAGAATGGGTCCTGAAAATAGAGAGCAGATGCTGAGAACACGGACAGATGAGAGCCTGAGCAACACCACCGACTTGAACCCATCTGGGGAGGGCGTGCGCAGGGACCCCAAATGCCCCACCAGCTACACAGACTCTCCCAGGACGTGGCATGCCATCTGCTTTCACTTTCTAGAGATAGCACTTCACAGCATCTCCCAGGGTTCCGGAGCAGAGATTTGAAGAGAATGAAGCACGGAAATGATACTTAACCAGTTTTTTCTGCAAAAAAAAAAAGATGCCCCGAAAACCTCAAAGATCATTTCACAGAGGCCTCTCTGAGAGAAAGCAGTCATACCTGACTTACAAGAGAGCATCCATTATTAGATTATGCAGATTTCTTTCAAAGATAGGTCCGAAAACTCACGTGAGACCCATGATGCTTCAGAAATGCACCTCTGGTTTGGCACTTAGAGTAGGCGCTCCGTAGAAAGGGTTGTAACTTCTGTTCAGACAACTGTGAAAGGCTGGAAGCCTAGTAATAAACAAGACCCATTCCTGAAGGAGCCGGGTTCTGAAGAGCTTGTCTTTGACCCTTTCTCACATTTACTAACAAACTTTGCCTTTATGCCATAATGCTTGCTAGATGCTTGCTACTCTGAGTGCAACCAAAAAGCCAACATCCCCTGGGGGCTTGATATAAATGCATTCGCAGAACCTAACCCATTTATGGAATAAGAATCTGCAGGTGATTCAGTACACAATGTGTACTGAAGAAGCACCACCATGGACTGCTTTTCCCTTATCAGCGGCCAGCTCTGTGGCCCCATGGACTGTAGCCCACCAGGCCCTTCTGTCCCTGGGATTCTCCAGGCGAGAACACTGGAGTGGGTTGCCATTCACTTCTCCAGGGGAGCTTCCTGACCCAGGGATCGAACCAGGTCTCCTGCATTGCAGGTAGATGCTTTACC
Organism: Madoqua kirkii; assembly: GCA_006408675.1. Taxonomy (NCBI): domain Eukaryota; kingdom Metazoa; phylum Chordata; class Mammalia; order Artiodactyla; family Bovidae; genus Madoqua; species Madoqua kirkii. Next base: position 15,472 of record SJYC01122594.1, on the reverse strand, counting down.
ATCTGAGCTACTTTATGCCTTAAGCAATAAAATAAAATCACCTTGAATGCTTTTGTTTCTCCTTTTCAGCTCTAGCATTTTCCCTTATAATGGCTTACACTGTACAGTGCATCCTACACTTGGAAATTATTTCGCTTTTCCTATTCAAAGGGGGATTGGGGACATATTTCTTAAAGACATTGCATGATACAGCTCGTGGTGGGGAGCAGGCTACATCTCTGATTACAGAGGCCTTCGCAGAGACAGTGAGACAGCAAGAGAGTAGAGAGTGCTTCAGAGATGTTTTATTCAAGCTATCATTCAAATTCATGCAAACACACCTCCACTCCAGTCTTCTCCCCTGCGATCTCACTTGGCTTAGAAAGATACAGGCTGTGAGCGGCTCCAGTTATTCCTGAGCAGGTGGGAGGGTGACGCGGAGCTCTTCAATCACTCATCTGCAAGGAGTTTGGGGATGTTTTGAGTATGAAAGTCATTATACGAAAACAAATCCTCTTCTACCACATTCCACTGGTGAGTAATTGTTATGTTCTAGCAAGTGAAGAATTAACAGCACTGCCTTGCAGAGACGGCACATGCGCTTCCCCCACACAAATCTGCAGGCGCCGGATCTTCGCAAAACTCAGAACCCGACTCTGGATTCGATTCTGTGTCTGACCCTCTCAGAGACCGAGGATTCGTGATGACCTCCGCCACCCCAGAGTAAGTCAATAACTGCCATCCTCTGGGGAGAAAGATGCCCAATTTGTAAGAAGATGATGGGTAAAGGATTCATGCTTAGTTGGCCTAGCTAGCGCTTAGACCAATTCTCAGGCCGTGAAGACGAAAGCAGTCATGTTCCTCTCATTCTCGTCTCCTTGTGTAAGCTCAGCTGTCATTTAATTGATCTGACAATCTGATGTATCCTTTTTCAATCCATCTTCCAGATTCCAATTTCTGTAATTCACCTAAAATTGCAGTTTCCTCATTAATATGCTTCCGCTTCAGTTTAAATAGTTTGCTGTTTTACACATGGATAAAGTCTAAACTTTATAGCTTACCCTGAAAAGGTCTCCATTAGAATCATCACTGATCATCTGATAGTGTTTACTGCTGCTAAATAGCATACAAACAGAGCTTCCCTGATGGCTCAGTGGTAGAAACTCTGCCTGCCGATGCAGGAGACGTGGCTTTGATCCCCGGGTCAGAAAGATCCCCTGGAGAAGGAACTGGCAGCTCACTCCAGGATTCTGGCCTGGAAAACCCCATGGATAGAAAAGCTGGGCAGCTACAGTCCACGGGGTTGCAAAGAGTCGGACAAGGCTCCGTGACTGACCCACCACCGCCACGCCCGTCCATACAAACACTTTCCAATGTTAACCAGTTCACTCTCTGAGCAAAATTGTTTTATCACTCATTTTCCTTACTAGAAAACTAAAAGAGATAAAGTGTAAGAAAGTTGCCCAAGATCACGTAGCTAGGAAGCAGCACAGCTGGATTCTAGCCCCAGGTCCACAGTGTAAGAATGTGTCCAAGTTTAAGACAGAAATACCGCTGAAGTATCACTCACACTATAGGTAAGGGATTCTCACTACCTGTTGAAAATTGTAAGAGAAGGTGTAAATTTTGAAAACAAGAAATAAAGTGAGAAAATAAACACAGTGAAAGGTTAGGGTTAGACAGCATTTTAATGCCTTATGTAAGATTTTAAGAATATTCAGTGCTTAATTGAAAGTGGTGACATGGTATATTGTATTCAGCTTGCGTCTAAATTCGTACTTCCCTTCTACCTTGTATCTCTCTTTAATAGACAAAGACACAAAAACAAACACTCTAAAGTATATACATACTCTGGACTTCCTATGTTTTTTGTGTAGATAAAATGAGTTCTACAGATTGATCCTATACATATCCTAATACGTGAGTATGGATAAATTTAAAACTGAGCACAGTTGAGAAAGCAGTTTACTGCCACGTAAATTTTTTCAGATATGTAACCGTAAAATACCAAACAACAGTGGTTTCAAGCAGGTACATTTTTTCTCACTTTAAAAAGGGGAAAATTTGGAACAAGCTGTCTCACTTGGGTGCAGTGACTCAAAATATTCATCAGGTTCCCTGACTCAACTTAGGATTTTCCTTATTGAGGTTCGGGACGCCTGATGGAGCTGGAGATCAAACGTGCCTTCCAGGTAGCAAAGTGGAGAGATGAAAGGTAAAGACCAGTGCCCTTTCCCTCTAAGATGACCCCTCTGAAAGACCACACTGAACTCCTTCAGACATTTTATTGGCTGCTCCTTCGTCACATGACCCCACAGGACTGCAACTGACCTCAGGATACTGAGTTTCTATGAGAAAATTGTAAAGGAAAAAAAAAATCACTATTTGTAAGTTAAGATTCTATCATCCTTATAGATTAATTTCAAAAATAAGTTCCTAAGTAAAGTCTTCCCTAAGCCTCCCTTGTTGAACTTGACCTTCTTCTAGTGATTAACCAACTCCTGATCTGGAATACAAAGAGTTTTAAGCATTTCAGTCTCTCCCACTGAATGCTCTTGGGAGACAGGGGTCATCCAGGCACGTATTTATTCATGTATTCAGCAAGCATGAACAGAGGGACTATCATAGGTACTTCCCCGAGTGTTTTGCATATAGAAGTTGCTCAATAATATTTGTTAAATTACGCAATTACACTTTAGAAGTGAAGTGAAGTGAAGTCACTCAGTTGTGTCCGACTCTTTGCGACCCCATGGACTGTAGCCTACCAGGCTCCTCTGTCCATGGGATTTTCCAGGCAATAGAACTGGAGTGGATTGCCATTTCCTTTTCCAGTGGATCTTCCTGACACAGAGATCAGCACTTAAGCAAATTTCAAATAAAATATTAACAGCACGTAAGGTTTCACAATCCAATGTGGTGGTCAAGGCAGTCTGGGAATGTCTGTGCCTCTACCTGTCACTGCCAAAACCACTGCCCAGGGAGCTTGCCCTGGACGCAGAGCCCAGCTCCGGATGCCCTGGGGGACCATCACAAGGGAGAGAGCTGGTCAGAGGCAACGCCCTGTTCAGTACAGTGAATGCCATGAGGATGTGCACTTACGAGAATTTTCATTTAATAGGAAAATAATAATACTGCTAAAATGCCTGAGGGGAGAAAATGGTTGCCATCTCAGCACTGAAATCATCTATATAAGTATTGCAGCTCATAGATATTCTAGGTTCTTCTCTGAGAATGACTCAGGGCAGGCATATAAAATAGAAACACAAAAGAAAAGCTGGAATATCTGTTAAATTTTTTAAAAAGCCCAAACTAGAAAAAAACAAAAATGCTTTCAATTTTTATTTAACTTTGTTTTGCTTTGTTTTTACACAACACATTTCACAAAGACTGTTTTTACACTGCCATGGGGGAGGCATATTGTTTGAGTAAGTTCTGGAAAAGAAAAGTTGATTATATGCCTTTTTTTCACTTTTTACAATATTTCTTGCATGCCTGAAGTATCACTGAAACCTCAAATATTCTTGCAAAAGAATACTTTTCACAAACCATATACAGAAACGTGTTCAGTTCAGTTCAGTCGCTCAATCATGTCCGACTCTTTGCAACCCCATGAATCGCAGCACGCCAGGCCACCCTGTCCATCACCAACTCCCAGAGTCGGTGATGCCATCCAGCCATCTCATCCTCTGAGTGTATCTATATTTAAATTTCTGTTATTTTAGAAGTACATAAAATAGTGAATAGCTACTTATTAAAAATAAAAATATATGTTTCTGCTTATATTTAAGAAATCCTTCTTAAATATAAGTTGTTGGAATATTCTTTGCATATACATGAGACAATTTAATAAATTTTTTATCTCATTTTGAAACATTTTAGCCAATTTGGCTTCTAAGTCTAAGATAAGACAAGTGATAGACATATACAGTGAACATATTAAAGCAAATGTGATCCAAAATTCATATGCTCATAGATATCAGCATTGAAAAAAACATTAAAAAAATCTAGTTCATCATTTACCTGTATGGCACCCCACTCCAGTGTTCTTGCCTGGAGAATCCCAGGGACGGGGGAACCTGGTGGGCTGCCGTCTATGGGGTCGCACAGAGTCGGACACAACTGAAGCAACTTAGCAGCAGCAGCAGCAAACAAGGCAAGCCTAGTTTACATATAAGAAAGTCAAAGCCGAGAGAGACCCAGTTATTTGCTCCAGGTGACAAGGAATAATGTGTCTATTACAGATGTTTGGTACCTCGCCATTTTAAAATTCATTAAGTGCTACCAGTCATTATGATGCAAAAATGAGAACTGCTTTCAAAATCAAATACATGGATTAAAAATGTTATACATAAAGAGTAAAGGTAGAAATCTGTACGTTTACCGGGCTTGGAGATTCACAAAGCATACTGACATACAAAAGACTCTGAGCAGACCTGCCATAAAGAAGTAAAATTTTAAAAAAAATTTTTTTAAGCTACCAATTCTCAAGCATACCTGAACACAAAATTCTTTATCTTTCAATATCTTTTAACCTCCTGTGTAATTAGTGATTCCCCAGCACACTCTTGGGGGAAACTTGACAGTGTTTTAATTCAATCTTGGCAGATCTCTGAGAAGAAGACATCTGCCAGTGTGATATTTACGCCCAGCTTTTTATTTAGGTATCTCTAGCACCCTCCCCTCGCCCGACCCAAATCAGCTTCTGCGTGTTCTCTTCAATAAAAGCATCACCCAGATACTCTCAGACAAGCCAAGGAGGCAGTCAGGCTGCAGAGATCACATGTGTGCTCTCCAGACCAATGAGACTTCCCTGGGTGGGGGATACAAGTGACATTTCCCTGATCACGTTTAGCGAACATCCCTGGCGACTGCGACCACATTTAGCGGAACCTCCACGGCAATTGCGCGCTGGCCACATGCTCCACATGCCAAGCATATTCTGTTCATCTAGCAAATACTTCTGTGGCACTAACAGTGTGCCAGACTCTATTACAAGTGCTTGTTACAGAAACGTGTTCAGTTCAGTTCAGTCGCTCAATCATGTCCGACTCTTTGCAACCCCATGAATCGCAGCACGCCAGGCCACCCTGTCCATCACCAACTCCCAGAGTCGGTGATGCCATCCAGCCATCTCATCCTCTGAGTGTATCTATATTTAAATTTCTGTTATTTTAGAAGTACATAAAATAGTGAATAGCTACTTATTAAAAATAAAAATATATGTTTCTGCTTATATTTAAGAAATCCTTCTTAAATATAAGTTGTTGGAATATTCTTTGCATATACATGAGACAATTTAATAAATTTTTTATCTCATTTTGAAACATTTTAGCCAATTTGGCTTCTAAGTCTAAGATAAGACAAGTGATAGACATATACAGTGAACATATTAAAGCAAATGTGATCCAAAATTCATATGCTCATAGATATCAGCATTGAAAAAAACATTAAAAAAATCTAGTTCATCATTTACCTGTATGGCACCCCACTCCAGTGTTCTTGCCTGGAGAATCCCAGGGACGGGGGAACCTGGTGGGCTGCCGTCTATGGGGTCGCACAGAGTCGGACACAACTGAAGCAACTTAGCAGCAGCAGCAGCAAACAAGGCAAGCCTAGTTTACATATAAGAAAGTCAAAGCCGAGAGAGACCCAGTTATTTGCTCCAGGTGACAAGGAATAATGTGTCTATTACAGATGTTTGGTACCTCGCCATTTTAAAATTCATTAAGTGCTACCAGTCATTTGATGCAAAAATGAGAACTGCTTTCAAAATCAAATACATGGATTAAAAATGTTATACATAAAGAGTAAAGGTAGAAATCTGTACGTTTACCGGGCTTGGAGATTCACAAAGCATACTGACATACAAAAGACTCTGAGCAGACCTGCCATAAAGAAGTAAAATTTTAAAAAAAATTTTTTTAAGCTACCAATTCTCAAGCATACCTGAACACAAAATTCTTTATCTTTCAATATCTTTTAACCTCCTGTGTAATTAGTGATTCCCCAGCACACTCTTGGGGGAAACTTGACAGTGTTTTAATTCAATCTTGGCAGATCTCTGAGAAGAAGACATCTGCCAGTGTGATATTTACGCCCAGCTTTTTATTTAGGTATCTCTAGCACCCTCCCCTCGCCCGACCCAAATCAGCTTCTGCGTGTTCTCTTCAATAAAAGCATCACCCAGATACTCTCAGACAAGCCAAGGAGGCAGTCAGGCTGCAGAGATCACATGTGTGCTCTCCAGACCAATGAGACTTCCCTGGGTGGGGGATACAAGTGACATTTCCCTGATCACGTTTAGCGAACATCCCTGGCGACTGCGACCACATTTAGCGGAACCTCCACGGCAATTGCGCGCTGGCCACATGCTCCACATGCCAAGCATATTCTGTTCATCTAGCAAATACTTCTGTGGCACTAACAGTGTGCCAGACTCTATTACAAGTGCTTGAGTAACCTGGACTTACTTAATTTCTGTCACAATCCCAGGCATTAGGTGCTGTTGCTAAATCACTTCAGCTGTATCCAACTCTTTGTGATTCCATGGACTGAAGCCCACCAGGCTCCTCTGTCCCTGGGATTCTCCAGGCAAGAATGCTGGAGTGGCTTGTCATTTCCCTCTCCACGTGGGATTCTTCAGGCAAGAATGCTGGAGTGGGGTATTTCCCTCTCCACGTGGGATTCTCCAGGCAAGAATGCAGGAGTGGGCTGTCATTTCCTCTCCATGTGATCTCCCCACCCAGGGACTGAACCTGCACCTCTTTGTCTCCTGCGTTGGCACGCAGGTTCTCTATGGATAGCACCAACTAGGAGATGCCATCATTATCCCCTGATGAAGAAACTGGGAATGAGAAAAGTTGAGCAAAAGTTAACTTAAGCCAAACCACTGGTAAACTGCAGAGACAACCTTTGAATGTAGACACTCTGACTAGGGAGCTCAAGTAACACGGGAGAAAATTATCCCTGAGAACCACTGATCTCTCCAGTAAAGGAGATGGCGTCGTACGACAGGAGCATCTCATTGAGGGCATACAGCACAGCTACATAATAGTAGACCTTACCACGCTGATCTATAAATATTGGCGCAAACTCATTAGACTTCATGGAAGAACTGACAATTGCTGAGAGTTTCTTATTGAAGCTTATAAAATCTGACTTTCATATGGATAAAACGACCTTTTGACTAAGCGCCAGCGCAATAAATTTTAATCACCCCTCACCTTATTAATCACTAACTGAGTAGAGGGTACATACAAGTTATTCCTGAAGCTTCCACGGAGATACAAAAGAGCCTTTCAGATATTTAGCCAGAGACAGCCACTATTTTCTAGAATTTAGATGTTCACTGTGGCAGCCACTAGCCACATGTGGACATTTAAATTAAATTTTAAACTAATTAAGCTTAAATAAAATTAAAGATTCAGTCCCTCAGTTGTACCAGTCACAGCAGAGATACTCAACAGCCACCTGAGGCTAGTGGCTACTGTGTTGACGGTGAAGATATCAACTATTTCTATTATCATGGAAGGTTTTTTTTTTTTTGAAGCATAACTGATTTTGTGGAAGGTTATTTTAAACAGTGCAGCTCTTGAATAATCTCAGCTAAGATACAGTTAAGCATTTGTAACTTCTTCTGCAAACTAAAGGACATGGTAACCTTGCTGTAAATAACAAGTTTTGGTCTCCATATAACTTTTGAGGGATTACATATTTAAGAAAAAAACATAATAATACTTTAAGGTCATAAATGTGTTTTTGGGAAATTATTTAAATTCCTAAATTTAGTTTAAAAATGAAAAGCTTTGATATCTTTTTTCAACTTCTACTTGATGTCCTTTTTAATGCCTGAATAATTGCCCATATGCTTGTAATTTTCTAATTTTACAACTGCTATTCTATAACTCATTTGGGAATTTCACTCTCTTTTTCTCCCATAATAGTTCAGAATTGTATTAGTAATTTCAATATACGAAATGCATATTGTACTAGCAGGAGGCTGTGGTCAGGCCTACTCACGGAGACACCCAAAGCGGAAGGAAAAAGAAACAGAAATCTCTGGCCAAAGAGCAGAGAAGGTGAGCAGAGGAGGCTCTGGCACCCACACAAGTTGCACGTTAAGGTCCTGAACATTCGACTTACATTGAAGAATAAATGATTTCTGTGCTGATGTGGCGAAAGGTAGAAAAGGCAAACACACAGGTGGGTGGCTATGTCTCACACACCTTTCAGGTACATACACGAGGCTTGCAAGAGACCACCTGTCCCAGCAACACCTTTGTGCTTCTCCTTACTATACCGTCATGCAGCTTGTTTTCCCATACCAAACAGTAAACGCTACCTTGATCCAAGTCCTGGTGAAACGCCCTCACCAGACATCATGCACTGTAGCATATCAGACATTCATCAATAGTCATATTTCTGCATTTCCCAGATGACTCTAGTGGTGAAGAACCTGCCTGCCAATGCAAGAGATGTAAGAGATGGGGGTTCAACCCCTGGATCAAGAAGATGCCCTGGAGGAGGGCACGGCAACTCACTCCAGTATTCTTGCCTGGAGAATCCCATGGACAGAAGAGCCGGGTGGGTTACAGTCCATGGGGTGGCAAAGGGTCGAACATGACTGACGTGACTTAGCATTCAAGCACACAGTCAGATCTCTACATTGGAAATTATACACATTATGTTCAACGAGCCTAAATTCTCCATCCTGGGAAGTGGCCAAATTCAGGAAGGCTATGTCTGTTTTGTGCTTTTAGGAAAAGGAGTACGTCAAGGTTGCATATTGTCACCTTGCTTATTTAACTTATTTGCAGAGTACATCATGAGAAACTCTGGGCTGGAAGAAGCACAAGCTGGAATCAAGACTGCCGGGAGAAATATCAATAACCTCAGATATACAGATGACACCACCTTATGGCAGAACGTGAAGAGGAACTAAAAAAACCTCTTGATGAAAGTGAAAGAGGAAAGTGAAAAAGTTGGCTTAAAGCTCAACATTCAGAAAACGAAGATCAGTGGAAACAGTGTCAGACTTTATTTTGGGGAGCTCCAAAAATCACTGCAGATGGTGATTGCAGCTAGGAAATTAGAAGATGCTTACTCCTTGGAAGAAAAGTTATGACCAACCTAGATAACATATTAAAAAGCAGAGACATTACTTTGCCAACAAAGATCCGTCTAGTCAAAGCTATGGTTTTTCCAGGGGTCATGTATGGATGTGAGGGTTGGACTGTGAAGAAAGCTGAGCACCAAAGAACTGATGCTTTTGAACTGTGGTGTTGGAGAAGACTCTTGAGAGTCCCTTGGACCGAAAGGAGATCCAACTAGTCCATTCTAAAGGAGATCAGTCCTGGGTGTTCTTTTAAAGGACTGATGCTAAAGCTGAAACTCCAATACTTTGGCCACCTCATAGGAAGAGTTCACTCATTGGAAAAGACTCTGATGCTGGGAGGGGTTGGGGGCAGGAGGAAAAGGGGATGACAGAGGATGAGATGGTTGGATGGCATCACCGACTTGATGGACATGAGTTTAAGTGAACTCCAGGAGTTTGTGATGGACAGGGAGGCCTGGCATGCTGCAATTCATGGAGTCGCAAAGAGTCAGACATGTCTAAGCGACTGAACTGAACTGAATGCTGATCTATATTCCTCAGACCCCAGTCTATTTTGTTTGACATCTTAAATTAAATGGAGGAACATCTGTTAGGGAGTTGTTGCTGTTTAATCACTCAGTCATGTCTGACTCTTTGAAACCCCATGGACTATAGCCCATCAGGGTCCTCTGTCCATGGGATTTCCCAGGCAAGAATACAGGAATGGGTTGTCATTTCCTTCTGCAGGGGATCTTCCCAAGTCAGGGATCAAACCCACGTCTCCTGCATTGGCAGGCAGTCTTTACCGTCTGAGTCACAAGGGAAGCCCCTGTTAGGGAGTTCAGTTCAGTTCAGTCGCTCAGCCGTGTCTGTCTTCTTGTGACCCCATGAAACACAGCATGCCAGGCCTCCCTGTCCATCACTAACTCCCGGAGTTCACCCAAACCCACGTCCATCTAGTTGGTGATGCCATCCGACCATCTCATCCTCTGTTGTCCCCTTCTCCTCCCGCCTTCAATCTTTCCCAGCATCAGGGTCTTTTCCAGTGAGTCAGCTCTTTGCATCAGGTGGCCAAAGTATTGGAGTTTCAGCTTTAGCATCATTCCTTCCAAAGAAATCCCAGGGTTGATCTCCTTCAGAATGGACTGGTTGGATCTCCTTGCAGTCCAAGGGACTCTCAAGAGTCTTCTCCAGCACCACAGTTCAAAAGCATCAATTCTTCAACACTCAGCCTTCTTCACAGTCCAGCTGTCTAGGTTGGTCATAACTTTTCTTCCAAGGAGTAAGCGTTTTTTAAGTTCATGGCTACAGTCACCATCTCCAGTGATTTTGGAGATCCCCAAAATAAAGTCTGACATTGTTTCCACTGTTTTCCCATCTATTTCCCATGAAGTGATGGGACCGGATGCCATGATCTTCGTTTTCTGAATGTTGAGCTTTAAGCCAACTTTTTCACTCTCCTCTTTCACTTTCATCAAGAGGCTTTTAGCTCCTCTTCACTTTCTGCCATAAGGGTGGTGTCATCTGCATATCTGAGATTATTGATATTTCTCCTGACAATCTTGATTCCAGCTTCTGCTTCTTCCAGACCAGCGTTTCTCATGATGTACTATGCATATAAGTTAAATAAGCAGGGTGACAATATACAGCCTTGACATACTCCTTTTCCTATCTTGAACCCGTCTGTTAGGGAGAGCCACAGCTTCATCTGTATCCCTAGAAATGGATCCTTAAATGAAGTACTGCATGTTGCATATGAGTGAGGGTCTTTAAGGAAAACATCTTTTTTAAAGCAGACTGGCATAAGCAGTGTTCTTTATGGCTAGCAAAATAATGCACGGTATTTCAGGCAAAGACTATTCCTGAATGATGTAGTAGGCAGACTTCAGTAAAGCACCTGAAGCCAGAGAGGACCAATCCCCATGATTATAAACCACATCTCAGAGGGTGGTAAAGCTCCCAGCAAAAATGGACTTTTGTACTTAACACTTTCAGACAGTTTTATCAGTTTGTTAGCAACAAGGGAAAGCATGTACACTTTGTGATAAACTGACCTGGAAACTCAAGAATAGCCTCTTTCACACCCTGGCCTTCAAGGCACCAGCTCTCTGATGTTTGCTCAGCTGTCTCTTCCAATGAAGTCCATTTCTGGTGTCTGCCGCAGGCTCCTCCGTGTTTCTCACCTCGCTCACAGTGTTTCCTGACTGAGCTACCTGGGGATCTTGTTAATGTGCACATGTATGCCCGGAGATGTGATTAAAATGCAGATTCTAATTCAAGGATGCTGCACTCCAAAGCAGGACCCAAGCCTCCATTTCTAACAGGCTCCCAGTCAGGGCTATGCTGCTGATCTACGGACACACTCTGTGCGCCAGAGAGTCCGGGACACGTCCCTGCCGTTTACACACGTAGGCCTTGCTGGCTTCAGGTTTCAGTTGAGATACTGGGTCGTCTGAGCAGGCTTTCCAAAGCCACACATGGTACCCGGACACCCCCTGGAGGAGCAGTGGTCACAGTATATTGCTATTACCCACTTGTTTGTCTGAGTCTTATCTGTCTTTGTCACCAGTACCTAAGAGAATATGCCTGCCTACGGTAGGATCGATACATATATGTTTAATTGATAAATGGCTCATTATTTTAATGTACAATTCAGAATTGTACCTTAGTAATATTATAAAGTAAATTTACAAGTAATGGACTTTCGAGCTCTGAATGTTAAATTATAAATGCCAAGGGTCTAAAACAAAGGCAAGTGGGGTGTGGGCAAGTCCCACTGGTGTGACTGTTACAAACTCCACACAACTGCAACACAAACGTGGTCCATTCCATGTCTCTGAATCCTAGCAACGTCCTGGAAATTAGCTGGAAACACAGAAGTTTTCAGGTCCAGAAGTACTAGTCAAGACTTGGTATTTTAACAAGATTCCCCAAAGGTTTATCTGGTAAAGGTAAACGGAATCCACTATAATTCCCTGTTTCGGCTCTATTTTCCATCAGGTACAAGCTACAGCTTCTAAGGGGCACGCAGAAGACCTCTGTGCTGTCTTCTCTGGCACAGAGGCCAAACTGACTAAAAACCCACTAAGAAGAGCCACCAGAAATAGAAGCCATCTGTGAACGGAATCAATCAAAAAGCGAATTGAGAATAAACTTAAAAGCACTTTAAAGACACTGGAGAGAAACTACATATTAGCTGATGATCAAAAATCCTGTTTCATAAAACAGACTTTGCATCTAACATCAACTGCTTCCTAAGAGACTACTTAAAAAAAAAAGTCTATTTTTAAAAATTTTTTACTTAGGTACTAAAGCACCAAAACACGCTTGGTCTCTACTTTCTGCATAATTAACTTTGATGTAAATTAGCAAATAAGGAACATTAATATTCATTCTTTTATCAAATTTCTAAAGGAATTCCTTTTGAAGAGTTTTAAAAATAGGTAATTAGAATATAAGTGAACATTTCCTCCTCTACTATTTATGACTAGAAATAAATACAGTCTGTTGAGTAGCAAGTTGTAAGTATTCACTAATAAAATGCATAATTAAAGGAAATCTAGAAAATCAATAACTATACAAGAAGATGTGTATAAGAGACAGACCCAGGGACCCAACACCTTCTACCCCCATCGAAAGGGACTTTCCCTGTCTAACCACCAGGGTCTCCAGTGGTGAGCAGAGACGGTGACAAAAGACGTGATGTGGTTTCTGCTCAGTTAGAAGCACAGGAAAAACTTTCAAACACCCCTTAGAAGGGAGAAAAACCCAAGTACGGAAGGAAGGAAGTCTGTGCACCTTCAGCACAGACTTTGCCCTGCCTCTTTTTTTTTTGTTTATAAGAAATATATGCCTCTCTTTTGGAACAGTCCACCAGGTGCCCAGCGGCCCTCAACAGAACTCACGGAGAGCTGGGGTTCAGCATCCCTGCCAGCCGGTGTTCATCTCCACCTGATCACATTCTAACTCCTTACTCTGATGGGAGCAAGACTGGGACCTGAATTTAAGAGATGCTTCTCTCATGTCTGAGTTATATAGCTAGTCTTAAAAGGTTCCTTTCTTCCTTCCTTTTCTTTCTTATTTTTTCCCCAGCCAATCCTCTTAAGAGCATATAATTCTTCAGGCTATAGATGAACCATAATATATGAGGTCATTACACTAAAGTTGGAAGGATGGATGAAACAGCTGTAACCTATCTAAGATGGGCTGAATGGTTTGCTTCAGATAAATGTAATTTTCAGTCTGGAATCCACATGCAGGTCAGAACTAGAGAAGACAAAAACTACCAATTTGAAGCAATATGACTATAAATCTGTAAGGTTTCTGTTGGTTGCAAAAGCTGTCTAACAGGTGGGTAAACTGCAAGTCTTCAGATAATTCTTAGAGGAATCGTGACTTTTGGGATTACATTGCCTGGGAACAAAAAGGTACAACAGACTGCTTTTTCTCAACTTTCATCTCTGTGTCCAGGTATGCTGGTTAACTATGTATGGGCAATATTTAAAACAGAGAACACACCTCCTTAAACTCAGAAGCAACAAAAAAATTTTATGTGCACTTGAAGCAGAAAAGATGTCCATTTATGCGGTTCCTCTCCTTTGTAGAAAACATACGCCTCCCCGCCCCCATGCTTTTAAAGTGGAATGAACCTACCCACTTTATCCAAAATAGCATCTGAATGCCTGCAAGTGCCCAGTGCCTTCTGTCTGAGCATCTATGTGCTCTTCAGGTACAGTTGCCAGGGACCCAAGGCATGTCCTGATGGGGAGCTGGGAGCTCCCTGCCTCAGTTTCCTCTTTGGAGCACTGCTGACCTGATACTGACCCGGAACCACTGAAACCTGACACACACCCCCTGCCTCTGTGAATGCACGTGGAAACGCCAGCTCAGTCTGGCGCTTTGAAGGGGAACTGCCCACCCTAGAGTGATGAAAGCCTTTCAGTAAAGGGGCATCTGGAAGAAGCTTGGTTTCAGAGATGTAGATGATTGTGTCGAACTAGGATGAATTCAGAATAATACTGGGCCGCAGCAGGCCACGGTTCTCCAAGGCTAGCCATCCCCACCTTGCTTTCCTGAAATGTCTGTGGAGCTTGTTAACAGTCAAGTTCCTGACAAGGCAAAAAGACAGCAGTTTAATGCTGTGAAACCCTGCCATTTTGGCAAGCCTGCCCTAAATACAAGCAGCGTCAGTGACTCCTGTGGGCCCTGCCTGCTGGGCAATAGCAGCATCTCCTAAAGTGCTGATTTGGGAAGTGAAAAGTGGAAGTAGAGTCAGGAAGCTGGGATTCGGTTTCCAGGTCCAGCAGGAACTTGTCAGGTGGCTTGAGCCTCTCTTCTGACCTTCCATGCTTTGATAGTCCCATTTATAAGAGGAAGAAGCTGAAAGCCCATCCTTCCCTGTCTCCATGAAAACACTCAAGGATGAAAACCTTAAACCTTCCACCAGCACAAGGCTAGGTACTTCCTGAAGCAACAGCAAGAACAGATACCAAGAACTGTGTGAGGCTTTGAAGGAAATCTTAGCCCCAACTGGCCAGATGTACAGAACTACAGTCTTACCCTGGTTCTTAAAAATGAAACGGTTTCATTAAAATTGGGCCTTATTCTTTGATTTCACAGCCATGCCATCTGTGTGCATGGGCTCACTGCTCCATGGGTCACTTGGGTCGAATGTTCCCCAGGACTGACTTCCCTGGGGCCCTAGAACACTGGAGGGCCACCTGCCTCCCTGCAGTCCACCAGAGACAATCAGTGAAGCCCTGCCATGCAAAGTTATCTTGGAATTTGTGACCACCCATCTCCCACCTCCTTTCTGTTGAAACAGAGAATCAAAAGTTAGCTCTGCATGCAGGCAGCTCGGAAAGAGAAGTGTGTGCTACACTTGGAATGAGCAGGAGGGCAACCCTGCAGCTTTGGAAATTGCCTGTACCATCCGCACTAGCCCTTCCTTGTGATGCTCGACCAGTCTCCTGGTGGGTGCGAGCACTTCCGGTCTTCGCTCTTCCCCAAGGCTCGGAGGGCGGAGTCAACTGGTGGAACCGGTTCACTTCCTAGGGCTCCGGTGCTTCCTCAAGTAGACAGGGGCGGGGGCGGGTCTGCTATGATTGGCATTTTGTTTGCTGGCCTGAATGTGCTCGGGAGGAGGGTATTCTGTGGACTCTGAGCACAGAAGAGATCGTGGGATGGTTGCTGTGTCCCTTCCCTGACAGACACACCATCAGGAATGACAAGGATCACTAAGTATAAACTCATGGCCTCATTTTCAGAAAAACACAGAAGCAGACGGAGCCTTCATGCCCCATCAACTTCCCGCAGATCTGCTTGCCCTCACATCCCTCGGTCCTAACTCCTTGCCTTGCTGGTGTCCTGAATGTACCAAGAGGCTATATCCCCGGCCTT
>SJYC01122592.1:0-10895 GCA_006408675.1 Madoqua kirkii | reverse complement strand
AAAACGGGAGAATAAGAATAGGCTCAGGGTCATACAAAACAGCCCAGAATGGAGACCACGTTACATAGACAGAAATAAATTCTGGCCATCAGTCACACAGGAAGTGGGACCTCCACTGACCGCCGTGTGTTGCCTTTGGTCTCTCTGCAGCCAGCCACACAGGAAGTGGGGCGCGGGGACTCCATTCACCATCACGTGTTGCCTTTGTCTCTGCAGCACCTTCACCTGGTCACGTGTATGCCAAACGTCAGGCCATTAAGATAAACTAATATATTCAGATGAAGGGAAAATGTTTTTCTCTAAATAATATCTACGTGTTTCCTGCATTACAGGCAGATTCTTTACCTGCTGAGCTATCAGGGAAGCCCAGACAATCTCTATCATGAGTTAACTCTTCTATAGTTCATCTACAACAAAATCTAGTCTTGACTTGAAAAAAAAAAGTAAGTTGTTGAGTGCCTTTAGCTATACTGTTTTCATTTTTATTAATATAAACAAGTGGTAAAGAAATGCAAATTTGTACTGCTGAGCTTTCGCATTTACCTGTTTAAAGTAGGTATTGTGGAAAAACTTAAACATCCATCCAATTAGAGTGCAATGCTGGAGAAACTGTTATACAGAACCTAACTTGTGGCTCAGCTGGTAAAGAATTTGCCTGCAATGAGGGAGACCCAGGTTTGATCCCTGGGTTGGGAAGATCCCCTGGAGAAGGCAATGGCAACCCACTCTAGTATTCTTGCCTGGAGAATCCCATGGACAGAGAAGCCTGGCGGGCTGCAGTCCATGGGGTCACAAGAGTCAGACACTACTTAGCTACTAAACCACCACTCATGGTCAGTGAACTTTGAGGTGGGCACAGCTGCCATGCTGCCGTCTGGACAGCACAGCTGGGGCAAAGCCCAGCCTCTCTGTCCACGTTGAAACTGACTCTTTATCAGGGCCTTTGAAAGTCTCTACCTTCATGAAATAATTGAGGATTATCAAAAATCAACTCCATTGCCCTCAGGGAACCAGTTTAGATTTTTGTCATGAAAAGTTCAAGCACTCAATAATGTCCAAAACATAAAATTACAGATTTGAGACTTACAAATATTCAAGGGTCTTGTTAACTTTTTTCCAGATTTTTAAGTTATTTGGAAAGAAATTATTTCTCAAAGACTAAACAAACAAAAAGAGTTTGGTCACTCTTTCAGTATGCTCGCTCTTGTCACAAATTATTTAGATAAATAACTGCTTTGACTTCTTGTAGGTGAAGCAGCATACACACGGTTGGCTACTCTATCCATTAAGTCATACGATCAAACAAATACAAGGACCTAAAGACTGAATCATTTATTTTAATAATTTTAAATAGCCGATTGATCAAATAGAGAAATCAAGTCCATGACTGAGCAGTTGATAACTATGCCAGTTGAAAATAATCTATATTCATCCAAGACGCCAAACTATGCTGACAAAGATTTTGTTTACTCAGATTTGAATTCCATCTCACTGGAATTTTCAGACATATCAAAGGAAAACGAACCTTTAGTTTAAAAAGTCTATACTGAAATGATAGGGAAAGGGCTCATTTTTTTCATAAATGACTTCTAAATTTTCAATACATAGTTAGGAAATCCAGGGGGCAGACTGAACATATCTGAAACTTGTCATAATCTGCCCGGCGTCTACAAAGCTGGTCAGATGTAAGCCTCAGCTCCACTGGCAGCGAGGCCATCTGCACTCGCCTGCGGGCTGTTCCCCACGCGACGCACCTGGGTTTTGACATGACACCACTGCCTCAGAAAGCGTGGGTGCCCACAACTCTTTGCTTAATGGCCCATAGTGACCTGTCTCATTTTCACTAAGGAGAAGGAGAAATTCTGGGGTTTTTTTGTTTGTTTTTAATGGTTTAAGATTTAGCTTCACCTTTTTAAAAATGCTTGCTTCTCTTCAGACTCTCACTGCTCATAGAGGGTCACTGTGACTCCCAAAATTAAATACATCACTGGTGCCTTTTTAAATGCCTCTATGGAAAATCAGTCAAAAGTCTCTATCAGAGAGTTGATCTGCACCAGGACAGCTCTGGTCAGAAACTGACGACTGGGTCAGAAGGACAAACTTGTCAATGTTTCCCATCAGCTCCGTGTCTAATAGTCGGGCAAGCTCTGCAGGGTGACACCATCCTGTCTTCTCAGAGCAGCCGGATGGCCAGCTG
Organism: Madoqua kirkii; assembly: GCA_006408675.1. Lineage (NCBI taxonomy): Eukaryota > Metazoa > Chordata > Mammalia > Artiodactyla > Bovidae > Madoqua > Madoqua kirkii. Next base: position 8,698 of record SJYC01122592.1, on the reverse strand, counting down.
AGAGCTCCGCCGTCCACTGTATACATATATGATGCCATCCTGTCTTCTCAGAGCAGCCTGATGGCCAGCTGAGAGCTCCACCATCCACTGTATATATATGATGCCATCCTGTCTTCTCAGAGCACCCTGATGGCCAGCTAAGAGCTCCACCATCCACTATATATATATAACGCCATCCTGTCTTCTCAGAGCAGCCTGATGGCAAGCTGAGAGCTCCACTGTCCACTGTATATATATGACACCATCATGTCTTCTCAGAGCAGCCTGATGGCCAGCTGAGAGCTCCGCCGTCCACTGTATACATATGTATTTTTGCCCGCATGTCTTGCAGGATCTCAGTTCCCCAACCAGGGACAGAGTCCAGGTCATTACAGTGAACGCCTGGAATCCTAACTTCTAGGCCACCAGGAAACTCCCTCGCCAGCTACCTTTTTTATTATAGACCTGTTCCTTCTCTCCTCAACATGGATATGCAATATCCACATCTTGCAGGAACTGCTGGAACAGCCATGTCAATCTAGGCGTTTCTGACTTTTAGGCCTCTGCTCTTCTCCTACACCCAGCTGCTGCAACAGAAGAGCTGGATGAAAGAAGTTATAATTTCTCTTATGTGCCAAAGAACTTTATATTCTATCCACTCCTGCTGTCAGCCACCCACATTCTCCCCCTAAAAAATTAAAAAAAAAAAAAAACTAGATGAGCAATGATCTGTGGCAGAGTGAACACATTATAATACAGTCAGAGGCCAGGAGATTAAGAGCCAGATGCTACTGGGGTGCGTCCTGTCTATGCCCCACTTGTCTGTGAGAACTTCGGCTCACTTCCTACCTTCTCTAAGCCTTAATTAACCCATTTGTCGAAGCAAGACCCCCACTTCCACATGGCAATTTTTATCAAGTTAAAGAACCTTGCTGCGCCTTTTCTCTCTGAGGGCAACCATGTACCGTCCCCGGAGCACAGCTCACAGTCCTCCAGCCTACCCCTTCTCAGCCTGGCATATCCCGGCACCCGCCACGCTGCCCTCGTCCAGCAGCTCCAGTTCACATGCTGAGGCAACCTCTAACTCTACTTCCTCTCCCCCCCAATTAATAAAAGCCCTAAGCACGGCAGAACATGTAAATGGAGGGGCAGAGCAGAAAATAAGGGGCAACCCACACCGACCACAAAGACAAGGAGCCAGAGGGGTCAGCAAAGGGCTCCGACTTTCAAAACGGAGCTTGGAGGCACAGGAGACCCTGCAGTGCCAGATGAGCTACATAACAAAGACTTTCTCCCCAGATTACTTTCACCCCAAGGTTCCCAGGAGATGGAGGGTCATTACTAATGGCTGCTCCATGTGTCCTCCCCCAAACGTTTGTGCACGAAAAGGGCTCAAGTCCCTCTGCAATAATCTAAGAGGATCCACTGAGTCTAAAACCCAGCACATGTTAATTTTTAATCTGAAATAACACGGGGAAGAGTCAAGCTTTAGGAATGCAACATTTTCACCCTAAATTTTGTTTTTAGCTGAAATTTTGTTTTCTGTTTCATTCTAAAGACTCACCTTTAGTCACCTTTCCAGAGAAGCAGAAGGGATGTGGACATAGTAAAATCAGGTTTATCATGCAAAATACAAAGTCTGTTTATAAAACGTTTGCAGTTGACTGTTGCTTACCAGAAAATTTACATGAGATCTCACGTGAAGCAATTTTACTGATTTCCCCAGGGCTTTTCTCCATGGGTTTTAATGAACTGCTTCTACTTATTGGGCATCATTGAGCCCTGGGTTAGACACTTCAACAAGCATGGGAGTCTCTTGATTTCTTCCCATAACTGTCTTATGAAAAAGGTGCTAGAATCCCTATTTTCAGTAATTTGCATGATGTCATATAATTAATAAGAGATGAAACTGGGAGTTGAACCCAGTCTACCCTCAATACTTCTTATAACTATTTTACTATACTTCTCTATTAGGTTTAAAACTAATTTCTAGTTTTAGAACTTTCTATCAAACATACTAATATTTTTGAAGAAAACAGATGAGATAGCCAATTAAAATTCCGTGGACTCTATAAATATGTCACTGAACCCCAGGACAGCACATTTCTAAAGAAAATAATTCACAGTGACACATATAATTATTTATGATCTCATATTTACAGCTAATAATTATTTTCTATTATTTGAAAATGAATATTCTACTTTAAGCATTTTCAACATAACAATTGTACTTATTGTCTGAAATTCCGAAATTAAAGCATTGTTCCTCTTTAAAATATAAACAACAAAACAAAGGATCTTAGCTGCACAGCACAATGTACAAAGATAAAACCTCCCTCCTTCCCGAGAATAAGCAATAAATTAGAGTTTGTCCTCTTTTCTTTGCAATCTGGGGCCTTCACTAATTTTTTCTGAAAGTGACACTTTCAATCTCATACTCCCATCTGGGTCCCAGATCAAAACCTACAAATATCCTAATGCGTATTTCATCATAAAATATGTATTCCTTTAAATTCACATCTTCCCGCCTTTTCATTTCCCTTTCTTTTCAACGCTGAACTTAATGAAGAATCGTTAAAGCTAGTCTTTATTTCCTCAACTCCAGCTCATTTCTTAAGGCATCACAACTTGACAACTCTTCCATCATTCTACTGAAGCTAGTCTTGTAAGGTTCAACAAGACTTAACTGTCAAATGCAGTGACCTATTTCTAGGCTTCATCCTACATGCTCTCTCTGAAACATAAGACACCCTTGACTGACTCTACATCCTTCTTAGACTCCTCCCTAGATTGTTCAGGTCTTCACATTCGAAGGGTGCGCTCCTTGCCGTCCGTCTCTGCTCCCCCCGCCCACCTCCGCACGCACCCTCCCCCTGTTCTCATCCTCCCTTTTCCCTCTCGTTGCCTGTTTCTTCTCAGTCTCTATTTCTGGTCCCTTTTCTGCCCAGACCCTTCAACGCTGCTCTTCCTCAGAATTCATCTTTGACATTCTCTCCATGTAATCTGCTTCTGTTCAATCATCTACTCTCTGCCCACAGCTTCCTAGATCAAACTCCATCACATGTAGAGAGCAACACCGCACCAAAGGCCCCATTTATAGGATCCGCTGTCTACTGGGCCTCTCCTGACGGCATCATCTCCAAGAGCGGACCCCTGTCACTTCACTGCTCTCGGGCCCAGTGTGTTCTTCCTCCTGGATTTGCTACCTCATTACATGCCTCCACATCCAGAGCATCACCTTTCCTAAAGTCTGACTCAAATCCTTCCTCTACAGGGCAACTAGTAAGTTAGAAAAGTCTCCTGAATCTTGCTTTCTTCTCCTCTCCCATAGCCACCATAGTCATTTAGAATCTTCTCTACATCCTGGTAGCCACTAGCCACTTGAGGTTATTTAAATTTAGACTAACTGAAATGAAGTATAATTTGAAATTTAGTTTTTAGCATCACTTCACCCTCTTCCAACCTATCAACATATTGCTGCCAGGGCTAAGTTTGCTTTGTTTGGAAAACAAACCATCTCAAGAAAATCACTTGATTAAAATTCCTCTCTGATATTATATCACATAGAGGATGAGATTCACGCTTCCAGCATGGGATACACACTTCTTCACAACTGAACACTAATATCTCTCCAGAGGCATTTCCTCCAGCTCTTGCCACATAGCTTACTCAATGTGTGAGTGGAATTATGTCCCCCCAGATTACACACTGAAGCCCTGACCCCTCAGTGTGATTGTATTCAGAAAGAGGGCATTTAAAAGGCTAATAAAGTTTAGATAAATATTAAGATTTCTAACTATTACAGATTTCAGGCAATATGTACACAATTCTCAGCTCATAAACTCAACATCTTTTAAAACACTGTGGTAAAAATTGGATGGCTGTTTAAAAATATTAAACAAAAAGTGACTATATCTTACTAAACTTATGAATTCAGTGTAAGAACTATTACAGATTTCCAAAGTCTGCTACCCTCCCTTTAAAACTGTATCTATATCCTTCCTCTGCTCCACTCGAAATGGAAATCTAAGTGTTCTGCTGATAGTCATACCATTTATTCATAGTCATAACCCACCTCCCCACCTCCCCCCCCACCCCCTGCAATAAGACTTTGAAATGATGAACCTGGAATTCTTGGCTATTCATTCCAGCTGTCTAGGACTCCAAAATTTCTGCCATCATAGCTTGCTATGTCATCTATAAAACACTTTTAATGATAAATGAAAATTTTTGAAGTATTTGTGGATTCATATACTTATCTCTTCACTATTCAATATGAACTGTGGTGTTCATTGGAAGGTCTGATGCTGGAGCTGCACCTCTGATACTTTGGCCACCTGATGGGAAGAGCTGACTCATTTGAAAAGACCCTGATGCTGGGAAAGACTGAGGGCAGGAGAAGGGGATGACAGAGGATGAGATGGTTGGACAGCATCACTGACTCAATGGACATGAGTTTGGGTGGGCTCCGGGAGCTGGTGTTGGACGAGGAGGCCTGGCGTGCTGCAGCTCATGGTGTCGCAGAGAGTCGGACACGACTGAGCGACTGAGCGGAACTGAACTGCCTCAATATGACTGTAATGGCCATAATGAAGGGAGAAAAGGAAACTCAGTAAGATGAGGAAGTGAGCTTGACCTTTAACACTACCAGCTGACCTCGGAAGAGTTAGCTTTCTGTCCTCACTTTACTCATCTGTAAAATACGTGGTAGAACTTATAAAGACGGCATGATTAAACGAATTAGACTAGTTCCTGACTGCTAATCAACTCTAAAACTGGTTAGCTACTATTGAAGCTCGTCCTGGCACCTAAACTTCTGAGTGACTCCCATCATTTTCTGAGAAAACCAATACTTTGTCGTGATCATACATTTAAACCTTAGTTCAATTTTTTTTCCCCCAAATAAACTAAGTCAGTGAGAGTTCAGGAGGAAAGAGACTGATTATTTCTGATGGCAGTGGAGATGCAGAGAAGTAAGACTTCTGAACTCCGGGTTTCCCATAGGACACAGGCCCTGTGAGTGAAGCCTCCAGATGCCAGGAGAGGATTCAGCCAAATAAAAGCAAGAGGGCGCACTGACAGGAAGAAGAGGAAATTGAAGGGAGAGGACTCATGGTTCTGAGTACAGCCCAAGTTCCTTCGCAAGATGGACAGAGTATCTGATATACACAATTCCCATGTGTTCCTAAAGAAGTAATTATCACATCTATCCATTCCACACGCATGTAGGCATACTGCTGCTGCTGCTAAGATCAGTAACTGACTTTAAACACTAGTCAACTTGCATTTTTCTTTTGCAGGATTTTTTTTTTTTACCATCCATAACAGCATCTACAACTTTTTCTTTTAATAAATGACTCTATATAGACACAACTGAGCGACTTCACTTTCACTTTTCACTTTCACGCGTTGGAGAAGGAAATGGCAACCCACTCCAGTGTTCTTGCCTGGGGAATCCCAGGGACAGGCGAGCCTGGTGGGCTGCCATCTCTGGGGTCGCACAGAGTCGGACATAACTGAAGCGACTTAGCAGCAGCAGCATGTAGAAACAGAGAAGGAAAATCAGCTGCTAACCTTTTAACACTTTAAACACTCAAGAAGGAAATATTTTCATGCATTCTACACAATACATAGTATAAATCATTAACTATATATTACCAAAGAAAGGCAGATGTGAATTCCTGTTTTCAGTTTTAAAGAATAGAAGGAAATTAAAACATTTTATTACTGAAATTTCATTATTTGGATTGTAATGTTTTATTGCTTATTAATTTAAGGTAAAACTAAAATTTAGTGTTTCACAGCATTCTAATCTAAACTTTTAAAGAATAAAAAAATAAAATGTGATATTACAATCCCTTCAAAACAGAACAATAATAGGATCCCTCTAAAATGAATTCCTAAATGAAGCGTGGTAGCATTCTGTCTACTCAGCTACTTGTCCCTTCACAACACTGTATGAATGTCAACTACTTATTCCAGTATGATAGAAATAAGTAAAAGAGGGGATATGGCTCATCATCATAATGGAGAAAGAACGATAAAAAAGAATTAGTAATTTTCTAAGTTTAATAAAGTAAATAGTTGAAGAAAGAATAAACCAAACCACATGAAATACTATGACAAGCCGAAATGTTTTCTCTTAAAACCAATGCATACTTTTGAAAAAGTCTAAATTCTAGCCATTTATACAAGCTAAGATTAGAGACAAAGTAAGGAGGCTGGGGCTCCTCTAATCAAATAGTTGACCATCTCACAGAGAGACAGTCATCTAATTTCTACACTCATGTGCTCAGCCCACTAGTGAACAACAGAATAATAACTCAGTTCTGGCCAAAAGACAGACAATCCATAGCCAATAGGCCCGTCCTTGAATGTTCAAAGTTGCCGTCTTCTCTGCACCCTTCTCTCCATGTTCTTTGCTTGGCGCATCCCCTAAACCTCGCAGGTTCCCTAAAACTGGCACACAGCTAGCTCGCATTTCATCTGACTCGCTCGGCCCAGCCACAGGGTATTCCCTCCCCCTCCCCCTGACCACGCCCTGTTGCCTTTACCACTTAGAAACAATGTGAGTTCCTTTCTTATCTGTTGAACCAGCGAGTTATTACCTATCACAGAGGCTCAGGACCTAAAAGGTCTTTCCACCTCGCGTGTCACCCAACGAGAACAGCGGTTCTCACTCGAGGCTGCACGGCACCAGGGAAACTGGCAGACCCCAAGCTCAGGATGCAAGTCAGGCTAATAAAATCAGAATCTCTCCGGGCTGGGCGTGTTTTCAAAGATTCCCAGGATATTCTGCTGTAATGCCAAGGACCACTGATCTAGAGTAAATGTTAACTGATATTGAAGAAACATCTTTTCAGTGTAAGTCAGCAGAAAGCGAACAATGACATGTTTGGTGCCTAGTCAAGGTGAGGTCGACACAGAAGACTAAGATTGAAACGGAAATGGGGAATTGAAATGAAAGCCAAAGGTCAACAATGTAGACCAAAATAGTATCGCGTTTCCAACAGCTGTCTATAGACTGGTTTTTGCACATTCAATCCAGTGTCAGAATGCATCTTAACGCATTCTGATTTATTTGTGGGGAGAGCATGAGACGGATTTGATTTTCTTCCTTTTTACTTTAATTCACCTGCATAAGCAGACACCAATCTCATCTAATTAAAGTGTTTAAAGCCAATGTATAACAGCAATTATTAACATTTTGTGGTTATGCCCTATATAGCTACTAATCTGACCCAGTTACAAGTCAGAATTTTTTAAAAAAATCATTCCTTGGTTTATAAAGCAACCAAAATCATTCCTTGGTTTATAAAGGACACAATTTTTATATGGGGCAAAAATATTAAAAATAAAAATCTGGTCATAAAAATTATGACAGTGGCTTTGACCTTATAAATGGCCTTATTAATGGTTAAAGTGACCATCTGAAGGTTAGACTGTGTGATATTGCAGAGAAGTGATTCAGTTATGAAAATATGACTTGAAAATAATACAGTGGTACAATGTAAAAAAGGTCTATTTCCAGATGTATTCCACACTCTGGATACTGTCATAATCTATACAGTAGCACTAAACTGGTTACAACAAAATATTTTATATATAATATTTAAATGGAAAAGTTGTTAGATATTTTATTTCCTTAAAAATTATTTTAAAATATCTACAATGTATGACATTAAAATAAATAAGAATTTTAAAATGACTTTTTGTTTAAACTATATATTATGTAACCAAATTTTACATTCTCAAACTGCTTAATGTTTTTGAGTGGTTTCTGCAAATGATACACAAAGCTCTGAGTATCACAATTGTTACATATGAGGAACATTAGCAGAGTATTCTTCTGATCATTGTCTGTTAAATAAAATATGCAATATAATTTACTTTAGCACTCCACTCCAATACTCTTGCCTGGAAAATCCCATGGACAGAGGAGCCTGGTAGGCTGCAGTCCATGGGGTCATGAAGAGTCAGACATGACTGAGCGACTTCACTTCAAGTTTCACTTTCATGCATTGGAGAAGGAAATGGCAACCCACTCCAGTATTCTTGCTTGGAGAACCCCCGGGGTCCTGATGGGCTGCCGTCTATGGGGTCGCACAGAGTCAGACATAACTGAAGCAACTTAGCAGCAGCAGCAGCATAAAATTATGAAATAAAAGAATGCATACATTCTTGACAGTATAAGGATTATGATCTATTCTAAGAGAATTAAAATACAGTGATACAGTGATTTATATTAGAATCTAATCTCAAACTCACTTTTCCTGACCATCTGTCTAGAGGAGTAAAACTATTAGCAACAAAAGGTTACCTGTAATATGGACATTTATATCCCTAAACATTTCTGTTTTATAATATGTAATTTCAAGAATGCGTAGAAGCTAAAGAATGGCATATTTTTTTAAATCTTCATAAGAAAAACAACTAAGCAAAAATTAAAGCATGTTAATAACGTATATTGTAATTGTTTATGCTTGAAAGAGTATTTTCTAATATTGCCAGCCATCTTGAAGACTTTCACAGATATGTCAGATTCTTGCTGTATGTCAAAAACGTTATTTAGAATAAAACTACAAAGTTCAGAGAAAAATTACTGTCATAATTTTGCTACTTGAATGCTATAGTCTAAATGATATATGCAGAAGTTCTTGTTCTTTACCATAAATTAATTCCCAGATAAAAGTGTATATTTATTTTAAAAATTAAATCA
>SJYC01122590.1:0-13461 GCA_006408675.1 Madoqua kirkii | reverse complement strand
GTTATTACGATAAAAGTCAGACTGCGGGCAGCAAGGTTTGAGGACGCCTGCTGAATTTCTTCGGCACCTCCTGCTCCCTCTCGGACTCCGGGAAAAAGTCCGAGTTGCGGCGGGTGGGCAGAGCCTTCTAGCGGGGGAGGGTCTGGATGTTGCCTCCTTAACTAAACAATGAGCGGGGGCTACCGACGAAAGGCTGCGGGCACGGGAGGAAACCTGAACTGGCTGGCGGGGGCAGAGGAGGGACATCTGATCTCTTTGCATGTGTCTCGGGATCCCTGGACAACTAGACACCAACAGCTTCCAGTGCATTATCTTGTCAGATGATTTTAGTATATGGCAGGGGTGACGCGTGTGGCATATATCCTTAGCTGTATGTAGGACAGCGGCATTTTTCATAAAGTAAAAGATCAGAAGTGGCCCCATAGAGTATTAGAGAAAAATACCAGCCCTCGCCTTCCAGCCTTCCCTGACTAGCCCACCGTTTCGAGCTCCACTCCTCCCGCCCTCGGAGGATTCCCCTCCCATCCGGAGCATCCCCAGCTCTCGTGACCCCCGCTGGAAACCTGCGCCCAGCCCCCGCCGAGCCGGGCTCTGCCGTCGCGCAGGGCCGCCGCAGCACCGAGCCGTCAGGCCTTCCTGACGGGCGGCAGCTGTAACAGCGCGGGCCTCTGCTGCCCCTTAGCGTTGGCTCTTGGAGTTCCGGGAAGGAAAAGCCCGTCACGCTAGGAAACTCAGGGGCCCTCGCGACCCCGCCCCACGCGGGCCAGTGCTGCGGGCAAGCATCAGTCTCCTTTCATGTGACGACCGTGCCCACTCCGCCCCTCACGCCCACCGAAGCTGCGAGGGCAGGAGACTGGGCAGGAGACTGGGCCGGCGCCGGCGCCTCCGCGGGCGCGCGCCCCGCGCGCAGCGCGCTCTCTGCGGCCAGCCCCTTCTCCGCTTTCGAATGACTGACTGTTCTGTAGGGGCACATTCACAGGAGCAGTGTTAGCGGGCCATCGCTCTAGTATGCCCAGAAGCCAAAAGGACGATCATCCGCATTCACCTTCTCTTTAGAGGTGCTGTGAGTGTTGACACTGGGGAGAAGTGGATATTTTTTTAAAAGCAAGTTGGAAAAGATAACTGGCACGATTCGACCAACTGGTCCTTTCTGTGGCATAGCAGGGTATATATTAATACTAAATTTTACCCATGTAAATTGTAAGTTTCTAAAAACTATGTGCAGTGGCCATCAAAGCTTGGTGCAGTTTGACAGCTGGTTGATCTCAAAGTGTCATACAATGTTTGGGAAGACAACCTGTGTGAGTATACCATTCTGGTACTTGGCTTTCAGCGTGTTGAATTTTAACTCCATAAAAGGTCTAGAAACTAAAATATATACTTTCTATGGCAGCGTTATCCTTACCTTATAGCATCTTTAAGCAAATTTCCACGTTCTGTTGAAAATTTAACATAAAAAAAAAAAACATTTTATCTGAGCTTTGTATAGAAAGCAGAAGCTGAGGAAACAGTCTTTTCACTTCTTCTCTTTTCATAGTTTAAATTATTTTGACGTTGAATGAAATATTTTTCTCTCAACCAGTGATGTGAATAAAGATATCCTTTAGAAAAATCTCTTTAAATTTTAGAAAGCATTTTGTTTTTCTCCTACTCTCTCATCATGATTACTTTTTTCTTAAATTTAAAACTTCAATCCACGTAGACCAAATCATATTTAAATATAAGATAAAGTCTGCGTGTATAAGTAAGTGAGTATATGGGCATGGCATTTTCTATTGTATAAACAAATATACGGAAGATAATATCAGAAGTCTCCATTTCTATTTCTTCATAAACATTCTGCAGAATATGAAAGTGAAACAGCATACTCTAAATCCTGAAATGATTCTCTCTCCCTTTGTTTTGAACTTGTTGGCCCTTTGTGCCAAAATAGAGTGATAATCCAAGGCCTTTCTTTCTATAAACAAAAGATTTTTGTTTGTTTTTGCCTAGCTATCTAGCTTTCTGTCTAGATGTAGCTGTTTCATACCCAGCTTATAGGATTTAATTTCACATTTCTTTCTCTTATCTAACCCCTTCATTCTTCACCTTGTTTCTTCCTGATCTGAAGATGCTGCTCCATTTATATATATTTTATCTCTACTGTGGAACACTGAAAGCTCAGAAAATCCTTGGCTAAGGAAGTCCACTTAGGGAGGCTCACACAGAAAGTTCACAGGCAGACCAGGCTGAGTTTCAGAACACAAAGATCATCTGAGCTCAGGTGACTGGCTTTTTAACCAGAGAGAATTCCACCAGAGCCCTTCTGCCACCCCAAAGGGGTAGAGGAGGGCAAAGTGACGATTAGGGTTCCAAGGCTGAAGCACCTAAACAGTCCACCGGATGTGAACCATCCGGCCACCACCCAGCCCTGCTTCCTCCAAACCCATTTGCCTTCAGCCCAGGCAGGTTGGACTTTGAGCTTGAATCAGACCTGCTCTTCTTCGCAGTGATTAATAACACCTCAGCGGAATATAAGGAAGATCTTAAGATATGCCTCCAAGAAAAAAGTGGCAGATGTTCTGCTGAAATGAATTATCACATTTGTTCTTTTTTTCTGTCTTGAAATATATATTCTGCCTCTCCTGTCCCAAGTCCAGCATACTACAATTCATACCGGCTCTCTTTCCCAGCCCGTCACTCCATGTTCATTTTCAGCTTCAAATTATGTCCACTAGCCTGGAGTTGTGGTTTCTGCTGTATGCTCCTGCTATTGACAGACAGACTCATTAACTAGAGGATGGACTTTAAAGCTAACAGCCAACAGAGCTATTGCTATCAAACTATTCACAATTACTTTAGACAGTGCTTCTCAGCATCACATTTACTGAAAGGTGGGGTCAGATAATTCTTTATGGGGTGGGGGCCTCTGCATACTTTGCAGGAGCTTCAGCAGCCTCTCTAGCTTCTATTCACAACACACTAGCAGCACACACATCTCCCGCAGTTATGGCAACTAAAAAATGTCTCCAAGCATTGCCAAATATCCCCGGGAGCAAAATCACCTGAGTTGAGAACCACTGCTCTAGAAACATCTCCAGTTAGCAGTTCAGTTGCTCAGTCATATCTGACTCTTTGTACCCCATGGACCACAGCACGCCAGGCCTCCCTGTCCATCACCAACTCTCAGAGCTTGCTCAAACTCATGTCCATAGAGTCAGTGATGCCATCCAACTATCTCATCCTCTGTCGTCCCCTTCTCCTCCTGCCTTCAACCTTTCCCAGCATCAGGGTCTTTTCCACTGAGTCAGTTCTTTGTGTCAGGTGGCCAAAGTATTAGAGTTTCAGCTTCAGCATCAGTCCTTCCAATGAATCTTTAGGGCTGATCTCCTTTAGGATTGACTGGTTGGTTCTCCTTGCAGTCCAAGGGACTCTCAAGAGTCTTCTCCAACACCACAGTTCAAAAGCATCAATTCTTTGATGCTCAGCTTTCTTTATGGTCCAACTCTCACATCCATACATGACCACCGGAAAAACCATTGCTTTGACTAGATGGAACTTTGTTGGCAAAGTAATGCCTCTGCTTTTTAATGCGCTCTCTAAGTTGATCATAGCTTTTCTTCCAAGGTTGGTCTTTTAATTCATGGCTGCTGTCACCACCTGCAGTGATTCTGGAGCCAAAAAAAAATAAAGTCTGTCATTGTTTCCATTGTTTCCCCCCAACTATTTGCCATGAAGTGATGGGATTGGATGCCAGGATCTTCATTTTTTGAATGTTGAGTTCTAAGCTATTTTTTTCACTCTCCTATTTCACTTTCATCGAGAGGCTCTTTCATTCATATCTGCATGGCAGAAGCTCTGGCATCACAGATGAAGCGGTAACTCTTTCTTTATATATGGGAAACTTAAAATATTCACCCAGAATCACCACCTCTTGCTACAGAACTGAAATATTGAAATAATAAATAACAATAAATAATACTGAAAATATTTAAACTCCCTTAATCTCTCACACTCTTCTCTATAAAAAATCATGAGGATAAATGATAATTACCTAAATCTGATAATGTCAGAATTTTCTGCATAATTCATATAAAATATTATTTATTACAAATTGTTTACTAATCAGGTGACTGTCTATTTGTACTTTATACATGGACCCTCAATCACAATATGAAAAAGTGAAAGTGTTAGTTGTTCAGTCCTGTTCAACTCTCTGTAACCCCTTAGACTGTAGCCCACCAGGTTCCTCTGTCTATGGAATTCTCTAGCAAGAATACCAGAGTGGGTTGCCATTCCCTTCTCCAGGGCATATTCCCAACTCAGGGACTGAACCCAGGTTCAATCTGCAAGCAGATTCTTTACAGTTGGAGCCACCAGAGAAGTCAGAGTCACAATATATCATAAACTAAATCAAACATATGTGGGCCTTCACATAAATGTAATTATTATCAAATCCATGTTAAATACCACATGCACAATATAGAAAATTAAAAATAACAGTAAAATAAAAAGCTGTAACCCCAATACCCATATATAGTCACTATTTCCACAATTTGCAGCATCCCTCTAACATTTATTTTACATTATAAATCCCCTATTTTGTGACATTTAGTAAAGCAGATTTGTTTTGGGACTGAAGTAGGAGGTCTGGTAGCATACACACTCACATTTACTAGATAATAATGCAATCTTCCCCCAGTACTGCATTGTGAACTGTAATCAGACACACAAATTCTAATGATGCCTCAAAACATTAGGATCTCTCTCTTTCTCTGACCATGTGATTAAATCAGAAAGAGAACGAAAAATGGGGGGAAAAAAGGAATGAACAATATATAAAATTAAAGGTTCATTACTCTCAAACAAGGGGAAGAAGCAAAGTCAGGCTCTGTTATTTTCATCTTATTATTATTCCTATCTAGTCAAACCATGTCTCACAAAATATTCCAGTGATGCTTAGTAAAAGTCTGAGATACTGCAACAGCATTTTACTAATTTTCTAAATAACTGGAAAAATACTGCTTTCCACAGTAGATTACAGTTAATTCTTTATTTTTAGGTAATCTGAACCTTCCTTTCTTCCAGTCCCCATTTAGGATGTTTTCAAATAAGACAGCCTTAAGGGTGCATGTCCTCTGAAAGCAAACCGTCACAGCCAACCCCACTTCTGCTTGCCATGTGTTGGTCCAAGAATGAATCACGAGGAGACTGAGATAAAAGACCATATCTGGCCTCTTGAAGCTTAGTCAAGAAGGAGAGAAAAGGACTGGGCCAGCAACCACAACCTGGGCGGAATGATAAAGGATTAGCGATGAAAGGCTTCAGGGCATGAGAGACAAACTCCAGTCTGATTTTGAGAGGGCCCAGGACAGAAGGAATCAGGGTATTCAGTGGCATTAGAAAGTATTCTTCAAGAAGACCTCCAATGTTTAAGGACTCTGGCGCTCAAAGGACCCGAGAACACTGGAGGATCTGTGGGTGAGTGGGCTGGGCTGGAGGGTGGAAGCACACGGCACAGCTGCAAGGAAGAGACCAGAGAACAGGGCTGAGGCTCCCTCGTGAGTAAGGCTGTATCGTAAGCCAAGAAACTGTCTCTTCTCCTGAAGGTCCCTGGGATTCGCTGAGGAAATGTAGATAGTGATTTAGAAGCTAGTTTTCATTAACATCACTGTTCACCAAAACCAAATGAGAAATCTGTGCAGGGAAGCTGTTAGCCAGATTAGTAAATACGCGGATTCTTGTTAGCTGATGGGTTCATATGGAGCACAGTGGAAGAACAGCTAGCTTGGCTGGTGTGTAGGTTTCATTTATCAGAAAAAGTAGGCTGTGGAGTCTAGAAACTCCTACACAGGTTTTACCTAAGAGTGTGACTAATGGCACAGAGGAGCCTAAGAGAACAGGCACATTTTAGAAGGCAGCTGAATAGCACCCAGCTGCAAACACATTATCCTGCGGGATCTGGTGATTAAATGTGCTTTTACGAAAGAACATTGCAGAAACAACCTACATATATGTCACAGCTCTGTGTTTACTGTCCAGGAGGTCATTCATGCTTATATCTCTCAAAGAATTCAGAGTTCTTATTTGATTATATTTTTATGCGAATTTGCACCTTTATTCCTAATGAAATGAATGAATTGTTATGGACTGGAAGGGAGAGATTTCTTTTACTTTGATTTTATATATAAAAATAATTAAAATAACATTTTATTCTCTTTTCAAAAATTTACTCTTATTCCTTAGAGTTAATTATCTGCCGAACAATTTTACCACAGAAAAGTCAAACTGAGAATAAATATTTTATTTTCCAAGAAAATGATTACTTGAATATGTCCATTCTGTGAATCAGATCACTCCTGAGCTATTTTCTTTTTTCACTTTGAATGTCTTCTGGATGCACAAAAACAGGCACATCCTCTTAGTTGTTATTATACATTGTTTATGTGCCACACATATGTGGAAACAGATCATGTTCCCTTCATCTATTAATCTAGAAGGCAATCTTGTGCTTTCAGAATTCACAGATAGTGTGCAGACTCTTGACTAATACGTCTACACTTTTAAAAACAAATCATGGATGAAGAGCTAATGAAGAGTATGCCAGGTCTATTTATAAAGAGAATGAGATTGGGCCTTCAGAGTCAGGCCCACTGTGACTTGCTGATGCCCCCTCTTTAAAGGGAAGGGCAGGTTCCAGCACCACCAGGTGCCTGCTGTGAGGGCTCTGGTTAATCACCAACAATGGAAACGAGCCAGAGTCACTCTGAGCTTCCGGGGACCTTGGCTCGAGTGGGCTGGTTGGGCAGAGTCGGAGCTGGCTCTCCCCCTGCATGCGTCCAGCGCGCTCTAGCTCAGTGGTTTCCAAATACTGGCGGGCAAAAATCAAGAGGGGGCTTAGGTAACCTGGCATCACTTTCCAGAAACCCACTTCAGCAGGACCCAGATGAGGTCCACATAAACTGCATTTTTAACACATCTCTCCGGTGAAGTTGTATGACCAGTGAATCCTGGTATCCACGGTGATGGCCCTGCTGGACAAAAGGCCAGTGTTAGTCAAATCAGACACTTTAAATTCTAAACCAATATCAAGATTCCTCTGCTAGAGGAAGTACTGTTAAATAACAGTATTTGAGATTAAGAATTAGCAAATGTAGGCTTAGTTCATGAACTCTTTCCATAGAATGCAAAGATAGTACACCAACACATACCATTAAAAAATCTACATCATCATCATCATGGAAATTACTCATTATTTGCCAAATATTGTTTTGAGTATGTGTGTAAACACACACACCCAAGTTTTTTAGTAAAACAGTCACAAAGGGAAAACACTCCTTCAAGATACACAGAGCAAGGTCCATATGGAGAAACGAACAGAAGTTACTGAGAAACAGAGAAAAGATTTGAACAGCAGAAAAATATCTGCCTATGTCTAAATAGGAAGATGGCTATTATAAAAATGGAAACTCTCCCCCAATTACTGTACATATGCCTAAAAATAAGGTGAGATTATTTTTCCTGAAAGAAATTATTCCTCATAAAAGAGGAAGCCATTTTATATTTGAATCCTTACTAAATATTTCATACTGTCCGAGCCTATCTCTATTTTTATTTCAAACTTCTTTTGGGGAAGACACATTCTCCTCAAACAATATGCATCAGTGTTAGCTTTACATACATTCTAGCGGGTACCCAATGGAGCTATCAACACAACAAAGGAAATTTTTTTTAAGGAGGTAAATTTAGTAATTTTTTCTGGGGTAATGATTCCACAATACAAGTTATCAGATGTCCTTTAAAATAAGGATTTATTAAATAACATTAATAAATGTTCCTGTGGCAGTGGTTAAGAATACATTTTCAGGGATTTTTTTTTTAAGAGAAAAGAACATTATTTCCATTACATAAATGGACTCTCTGGCTTGGCACAAAGTCTCCCAGTGGCATCCTCATAAACCGAGCTAAGAGCTGTGCATCAAGCACGCAGAGTAAACTCGGTGGGGACAGTCAGCATCTGAGCAGGGACACGAGTTCAGATACTGAGCATGCACGTGCAGAGTTAGCACTGTTCCTCGGCACGTGAGAGTATGAAGAGCTGCTTCAAAATTAATGTATTACTTTAAGTACTGATTCAAGTAAATGTGTATCTAAATCCATACATAAAATGCTATGAATGCTAATTTCATTTTCATCCTTAAAATTGATAAGTACAAGCTTACAGGAAGGGCTTCCCTGATAGCTCAGCTGGTAGACAATCTGCCTGCATTGTGGGAGACCTGGGTTCGATCCCTGGTTTGGGAAGATCCCCTGGAGAAGGGAAAGGCGGCTGCTGCTGCTGCTGCTGCTGCTGCTGCTGCTAAGTCACTTCAGTCATGTCCAACTGTGTGCGACTCTTAGACGGCAGCCCACCAGGCTGCCCTGTCCCTGGGATTCTCTAGGCAAGAGCACTGGAGTGGGTTGCTGTTTCCTTCTCCAATGCATGAAAGTGAAAAGTAAAAGTGAAATTGCTCAGTCGTGTCCAACTCTTAGCGACCCCATGGACTGCAGCCTACCAGGCTCCTCTGTCCATGGGATTTTCCAGGCAAGAGTACTGGAGTGGGGTTCCACTGCCTTCTCCGAGGGAAAGGCTACCCACTCCAGTATTCTGGCCTGGTTCATGGATGTCTAGTTCATGAGGTCACAAAGAGTCAGACACAACTGAGCCAGTTTTACTTTCATAAGCTTACAGAAGCCTTTTTGGGGTAAGTTTCTGATTCATCAAAAGATATGGGCCTTGACATATTCTATTGGGGTTCCTTTTATATTCAGGCACAAATATGGATTGTTAAACACAAATTCAATTAAAGTAGGTATTTTTCCATAGAAACTGACAGCAAGTTATAAAGGACACCTGGACTCTTAGGAGATATTAGGATAGATCCTTCCTGAATGTGATCCTGCACAGGAACGTCTTCCTCCAGCTTCATCTGCCCTCGAGACACGGTCTGTCCCAAACTCTCCCCCGTGGCTGGCCTCTCTATCACAAGACCCAGCAGGCAGTTATGGAAAGCACTCTAGGATGGGTATGCAAACGGAGACTTACTCATTCCATGAAAAAATGATGCAGGATCCCGCCTGTGCCCCAAATCTCTCTCCAGTGCTCAGAGAAGCTCCAGCCAGAGCTCCGGTGAGGCCAGTTGCACAGATCTCACAGTGCCATGGCTAGAAAGTTATTCCCAGACCCGAGAGTGCTGCTCCCACAACACCATACAGAGAATGGATTTGTGACACTAGCTACAGGTTAGATCATAAGCTGGAATCAGATATACCCACCAAAGAGCAGACAGTGAAACATTTCTCTCACTGATTCTCAGACTTTAAAATCCACAGGGATGATAGTGACAGAGGTCAGGCAAAACTTAACTGTAAATAGCAAGGGGGGAGAATACGCCTAGGAGGGCTACATCCAAAGGGAGCGGCCATTTAGTTTGGGAATGTCTCAATGCAGGTGAGTTTTAAACCGAATAAACAAATAAAAGTAAAGGGGGTGAGAGCTTTACCATGTGCTCAAACGTGTTTTAATTGCCTGATAACTAGATCAATGTCTAAGTGGCCTAAAAGTAGGCAAAGAAAGAGGAGGAAATAGAAACCACAGAGATAAGACCTATAAAGAATGAGCATTTGGTGAAGGATTAGGGAAGGCACTACACAGTGAAGGGCTCCAGGACAATGGATTAGACACTCAAATACGAGTTCATTTATACACTTACTATCCTGACAGTAAACACTCAGACTCAACTATCCTGACTCAATAGTACGTATATCAGTTCAGTTCAGTTCATTTCAGTCGCTCAGTCGTGTCCGACTCTTTGCGATCCCATGAATCGCAGCACGCTAGGCCTCCCTGTCCATCACCAACTCCCAGAGTTCACTCAGACTCATGTTTATCGAGTCCGTGATGCCATCCAGCCACCTCATCCTCTGTCGTCCCTTCTCCTCCTGCCCCCAAACCCTCCCAGCTTCAGAGTCTTTTCCAATGAGTCAACTCTTTGCATGAGGTGGCCAAAGTACTGGAGTTTCAGCTTTAGCATCATTCCTTCCAAAGAAATCCAGGGCTAATCGCCTTCAGCATGGACTGGTTCGATCTCCTTGCAGTCCGAGGGACTCTCAAGAGTCTTCTCCAATACCACAGTTCAAAAGCATCAATTCTTTGGTGCTCAGCTTTCTTCACAGTCCAACCCTCACATCCATACATGACCACAGGAAAAACCATAGGCTTGACTAGATGAACCTTAGTCAGCAAAGTAATGTCTCTGCTTTTCAATATACTATCTAGGTTGGTCATAACTTTTCTTCCAAGGAGTAAGCATCTTCTAATTTCATGGCTGCAGTCACCATCTGCAGTGATTCTGGAGCCCAGAAAAATAAAGTCAGCCACTGTTTCCACTGTTTCCCCATCTATTTCCCATGAAGCGATGGGACCAGATGCCATGATCTTCATTTTCTGAATGTTGAGCTTTAAGCCAACTTTTTCACTGTCCACTTTCACTTTCATCAAAAGGCTTTTTAGTTCCTCTTCGCTTTCTGCCATAAGGGTGGTGTCATCTGCATATCTAAGGTTACTGATATTTCTCCCGGCAATCTTGATTCCAACTTGTGCTTCTTCCAACCCAGCGTTTCTCATGATGTACCCTGTCATTTATATCCTGAATATATATCCTGCCCCAGAGAGAGTCAGACACGGCTGAGCGACTGAACTGAACCTGGCAGTAGGCCGTGGCTCCTTGTCTGGCAGAAATGAGTAACAGGAAATGCAAAGGGGGCCGCGGGAATCAGTCTTCTCTCAGGCTCCAGCATGCATCTAAATGTCGACCCTCCATGCCTGTGTTTGGTTCTGGCTAAGCAGCTTTGGACTGGAGATTTGGCTTTCCTAATCATACAAGGTCCCACCTATTGGACGGCTAAGTCTTTTCAACCACAGGCTAAAAGCAGATGTTACTGCTATCAGACAGGCCAGTGTCAGCCTCAGTTTGGGACTGTCTCTTTCCTGTAGACCATAACATACTGTTTTCCTACCGGGATTTTGCTGCTTGCCTTCCCAGTGTATGTCCTAAGTCTCAATATTCACAAGATGTGCTTAACTATGTGTTTTACCTATTTTATGTATATTTCTATTCTGCTGGAATTCTGGGTTTTGTTTTTTTCCTTTGCCTATGCTTTACCTTGAATTAGAGTTAACTTTCCTCATAGCCCACTTGACAAATAATCTGCCTGCAATGCAGGAGACCTGGGTTTGATCCCTGGGTTTGATCCCCGGGTTGGGAAGAGCCCTAGAGAAGGAAACGGCAACCCACTCCAGTATTCTTGCCTGGAGAATCTCATGGACAGAGGAGCCTGTAGGGCTACTATCCATGGGGTCACAAGAGTCGGATATGCTTAGCGACTAAACCACCACCACCAGAATTAGTTACTAGCAGTGAAAAACATAACAGTGGATCAAGATAGGAGTTTAAGAAAAGTTTAGAAGAAATGATATTGCATATCTGATAAAACATTACTATCCTAATTCAGGTAACACTTTCAGGCTGCATCAAAATACAAAAGTATTTGGGATGTATACGTCTGATCCCTGGTGGCTCACATGGTAAATAATCTGCCTACAACGCAGGAGACCTGGGTTGGGTCCCTGTGTTGGAATGATCCCCGGGAGAAGGACTGGCAACTCACTACAGTCTTCTTGCCTGGAAAGTTCTATGGACAAAGGAGCCTAGCAGGCTATAGCCTAGTCCATGGAGTAGAAAAAAGTGAGACACAACTGAGTGTCTAACACTTCTACTTTCTTTCATATCGGCCTAATTTAACTCAATATGAGAGGTAATAAAGGAAGTGAAGTTTTCTTAGTAAATTACTTAGTAAATTCAGTTCAGTTCAGTTCAATTCAGTCGCACAGTTGTTCCGACTCTTTGCCACTCCATGAATCGCAACAAGCCAGGCCTCCCTGTCCATCACCAACTCCTGAAGTTCACTCAGATTCATGTCCATCGAGTCAGTGATGCCATCTAGCCATCTCATCCTCAGTCATTCCCTTCTCCTCCTGTCCCCAATCCCTCCCAGCATCAGACTGTTTTCTAATGAGTCAACTCTTCACATGAGGTGGCCAGAGTACTGGAGTTTCAGCTATAGCATCAGTCCTTCCAAAGGAATCCCAGGGCTGATCTCCTTCAAAATGGACTGGTTGGATCTCCTTGCAGTCCAGGGGACTCTCCAGAGTCTTCTCCAACACCACAGTTCAAAAGCATCAATTCTCCGGTGCTCAGCTTTCTTCACAGTCCAACTCTCACATCCATACATGACCACAGGAAAAACCACAGCCTTGACTAGACGGACTTTAGTCGGCAAAGTAATGTCTCTGCTTTTGAATATGCTATCTAGATTGGTCACTTTTCTTCCAAAGAGTAAGCATCTTTTAATTTCATGGCTACAGTCACCATCTGCAGTGATTTTGGAGCCCCCAAAAATAAAGTTTGACTATGTTTCCACTGTTTCCCCATCTATTTCTCATGAAGTGATGGGACCAGATGCCATGATCTTCATTTTCTGAATGTTGTGCTTTTACCCAACTTTTTCACTGTCCACTTTCACTTTCATCAAGAGGCTTTTTAGTTCCTCTTCGCTTTCTGCCGTAACAGTGGTATCATCTGCACATCTGAGGTTATTGATATTTCTCCCAGCAATCTTGATTCCAGCTTGTGTTTCTTCCAGTCCTACTTCTTAATAAATGAGAATGTCAATCAATAACAATTGTTTTGCAAAGTAATTTAACAATATTAATTAAAATCTAAAATTCTCATATTCTTTAGTAATCTCTAAACATCTATAGTTTTAAAATATAGATGAAATAAGATTAGAACATCTAAGACACTCAACAATGTAGTCAATAATGTAACAACTGGACTAGGGAAATTACAGAAACATGAAGAATTAAACTTTTTCTTTTCACTAGAATGAACAATCCTAAGTGAATCCTACATAATGTCCACTAATCAAAACATCTTGCATATTCAGTACTCAACAAGTATAAATGAACATTATCTTCTTCAAGAAAATTCTAGAAGAATGACCAAGCATGTGAGGCAGACACTAGAAAGAGAGCAAAGCAAGCAAACACACTCACTTCTCAGGGTTTTTCACCCAGAAGGTAGGGTGGTGAAAGCCTCAGGCATGAAGGTGCAGCAGGGGAAGAGAGTCAGGCGGACGGTGGGAGGCCCTCCGCTGCCCCACTGGTCCCCTCCCTGTAAACTTTTACTTGAAAGGCACCAATCCACAACCTGTAAGCCCTGTGGAATCCAATATAATATCTCCCTCTTCTCCCCAGAGAGAGGACTGAGACTCGCGTTTAGAAACCTGGGAAGGCTGAGCCACAGGTATAGGTGGAAACCATCACAGCCTCCAGGTTTCCGGCAAGCACAAGAGCCAGGACACAACGGGACCTCAAACACT
>SJYC01122588.1:0-16232 GCA_006408675.1 Madoqua kirkii | reverse complement strand
CTTCTGTTAGGTCCATACCATTTCTGTTCTTTATTGAGCCCATCTTTGCATGAAATATTCCCTTGGTATCTCTAATTTTCTTGAAGAGATCTCCAGTCTTTCCCATTCTATTGTTTTCCTCTATTTCTTTGCATTGATCACTGAGGAAGTCTTTCTTATACTCCTTGCTATTCTTCAGAACTCTGCATTCAAATCGGTATATCTTTCCTTTACTCCTTTGCTTTTCACTTGTCTTCTTTTCCCAGATGTTTGTGAGGCCTCCTCAGACAGCCATTTTGCTTTTTTGCAATTCTTTTTATTGGGGATGGTCTTGATCCCTGTCTCCTCTACAGTGTTATAGACCTCTGTCCATAGTTCATCAGGCACTATGCTTATTAGATCTAGTCCTTTAAATCTATTTCTCACTTCCACTATATAGTCATAAGGGATCTGATTTATGTCATACCCGAATGGGCTAGTAGTTTTCCCCACTTTCTTCAATTTCATTCTGAATTTGGCAGTAAGGAGTTCATGATAGCCACAGTCAGCTCCCAGTCCTGTTTTTGCTGACTGTATAGAGCTTCTCCATCTTTGGCTGCAAAGAATATAATCAATCTGATTTTGATGTTGGCCTTCCGGTGTTGTTGGAAGAGGGTGTTTGTTATGACCAGTGCGTTCTCTTGGCAGAACTCTGTTAGCCTTTGCCTTGCTTCATTCTGTACTCCAAGGCCAAATTTGCCTTTTAATCCAGGTGTTTCGTGACTGCTTACTTTTGCATTCTAGTCCCTTGTAATGATAAAAGACATATTTTGGGGTGTTATTTCTAAAGGGTCTTGTAGGTCTTCATATAACCGTTCAACTTCAGCTTCTTCAGCCTTACTGGTTGGGGCATAGACTTGGATTATGATGATATTGAATGGTTTGCCTTGGAAATGAATCGAGATCTTTTTGTCATTTTTGAGATTGCATCCAAGTAATGCATTTCGGACTCCTTTGCTGACTATGATGGCAACTCCATTTCTTCTAAGGAATTCCTGCCCAAAATAGTATATATATTGATCATCTGAGTTAAATTCACCCATTCCAGTCCATCTTAGTTTGCTGATTTTTAGAATGTTGACATTCACTCTTGCCATTTCCTGTTTGACCACTTCCAATTTGTCTTGATTCATGGACCTAACATTCCAGGTTCCTATGCAATATTGCTCTTTACATCATAGAACCTTGCTTCTATCACCTGTCCCATCCACAACTGGGTGTTGCTTTTGCTTTGGCTCCATCCCTTCATTCTTTCTGGAGTTATTTCTCTATTGATCTCCAGTAACATGTTGGGCACCTACCGACCTGAAGAGTTCATCTTTCAGTGTCCTATCTTTTTGCCTTTTCATACTGTTAGTGGGGTTTTCAAGGCAAGCATACTGAAGTGGTTTGCCATTCCCTTCTCCAGTGGACCATATTCTGTCAGACCTCTCCACCATGACATCCATCTTGGGTGGCCCCACACATCATGGCTTAATTTCATTGAGTTAGACAAGGCTGTGGTCCATGTGATCAGACTGGCTAGTTGTCTGTGATTGTGGTTTCAGTCTGTCTGCCCTCTGATGCCCTCTCTCAGTGCCTACCATCTTACTTGGGTTTCTCTTACCTTGGACATGGGATATTTATTCACAACTATCTCAGCAAAGTGCAGCTGCTGCCCTTTACCTTCAACGTGGGGTAGCTCCTCTCCGCCACTGCCCCTGACCTCTTGAGAGTCCCTGGGACTTCAAGAAGATCCAACCAGTCCATTGAAAAGGAAATCAGTCCTGGGTGTTCATTGGAAGGACTGTTGTTGAAGCTGAACCTCCAATATTTTGGCCCCCTGATGTGATGAGCTGACTTATTTGAAAAGATCCTAATATTGGGAAAGATTGAAGGCTGGAGGAGAAGGGGATGACAGAGGGTGAAATGATTAGATGGCATCACTGACTCAATGGACATGAGTTTGGTGAATTCTGGGAGTTGGTGATGGACAGGGAGGCCTGGCATGCTGCGGTTCATGGCATTGCAAAGAGTTGGACACAACTGAGCGACTGAACTGAATTGAATCAGGGAGAGTATCATGAGCCCATCTGGTTTGCTAATTGGCTTCACTCAGAGGAAAATCTAGGGCTTCACTGGTGGTTTGGCGGTAAAGAACTAGTCTGCCAATGCAGGAGACAAGAGTTCTATCCTTGGCTCAGGAAGACCCCCTGGAGGAGGAAATGGCAACCCACTCCAGTACTCTTGCCTGGAAAATGCCATGGACAGAGGAGCCTGGTGGGTTACAGTCCATGGGTTAGCAAAGAGACAAATGCGACTTAGCGACTAAATGACAGCAAAAAAGAAAACAGGCTTTCTTGTATCTTCACAAGAGGTAATGCTCTAACTTGGAGCAAGGGGCCCATCAAAGTTAGACTTCAACTCTAAAACAGAGTATGGGAGAGTAGGTTTTCTAATTCCTTCAATGGTAACATTTAAAAGAGATGACTCCTAGGTTCTTGAGAAAAACATTCTTGGGTTGTAAAACCAGAAAGAGGCTTTCAAAAAGATTTACATCTCAGAAGGGCAGAGAACGAACTTATAATCGCAAGTTTTTTAAAGTAAACATTTTTGGAGCTTTAGAGTCAGGAAGAAGCCTGTCTAGAGCAGAATAGAATATTAGGGCCCTTTTGGTTCCTGGGTAAGTTGGTATTTATTGCTTCTACTGCCCAATCCACATTTTAGGATCTGCTTCTTATAAGAATACATTTATTGCATCAGTTTCTGTCTCAGAATTCCTTATGGTAATTAAGAAAACTCAGTCTAAATTGGATTAAACAATAGATTGGGGAACTTAAAGACTCAGTCAACTAAATTTCCAAAGCTAGGCAGCTTCAGAATTCTGAATCTTCCCACTTCTATGTGTTGGTTGCATTCTCTGGCTGACATCCCATGAGAAAAGGTGTTCTAGTGGCAACAGGGCTATGTGTTCAGATTCAGGGAGAGAAATAGAGAGGGCCTTTTCAGAACTATTAAATAAAAATCTTGAGCTTTACCCTGACTAGACCACCCTTGAAACAAAGCTTGTGGCTAGAATACCTCATGTACTTTAGTTTCCCTGTCCAGATACTGTGATAATGAAGACAGAGTTTCCATGACAAAGTAGAAGACACTCTACTTTGGGTTAATCCCTCCAAACCTCTTATTTGCTATACAACTGAGAGATAAGGACTTATGCTGAGGCTGAAACTCCAATACTTTGGCTACTGATGGGGAGACCTGACTCATTTGAAAAGACCCTGATTTGGGGAAGAATTGTGGGCAGGATGAGAAAGGGATGACAGAGGATCAGATGGTTGGATGGCATCACCAACTCAATGGACATGAGTTTGGGTAGACTCCAGGAGTTAGTGATGGACAGGGAGGCCTGACGTGCTGCAGTCCATGGGGTCACAAAGAGCTGGACATGAATGAGTGACCGAACTGAACTGAAGTGAACTGAATGTACTCTAACTCCCAGTATCTTTCTTAAACCTTAAACAGTCTTATAGACTACCAACAAATAAGACTTTTTCCCACATGATACAATGTTTCCACCCAAAGTAAGACTTACTTCAACTGAACTCATTCTTCCCCTACCCATTCCCCTTGTTAAGTGTCCCACTTTGCTTTAGGGTCACTCTAAGGTATAGTTCAAATCTAAGGTCTATTAATGACCGCTTGTATGATTGATAATAATTTACTAAACTCTATTGTTTTATTATGAAATAGGAATTAAAATTTCTTCCAGATTAGATATTATGAGAATTAAAAGAATGATCATTTATAATGTGTCTTACTCTCAATCTGGTTTTGGTGTTGACCATCTGGTGATGTCCATGTGTAGAGTCTTCTCTAGTGTTGCTGGAAGAAGGTGTTTGCTATGACCAGTGCATTTTCTTGGCAAAACTCTATTAGTCTTTGCCCTGCTCTATTCTGCATTCCAAGGCCAAATTTGCCTGTTACTCCAGGTGTTTCTTGACTTCCTCCTTTTGCATTCCAGTCCCCTATAATGAAAAGGACTTCTATTTTAGGTGTTAGTTCTAAAAGGTCTTGTAGGTCTTCATAGAACCATTCAACTTCAGCTTCTTCAGGGAATAGACTTGAATTACTGTGGTATTGAATGGTTTGCCTTGGAGACGAACAGAGATCATTCTGTCACTTTTTGAGATTGCTTCCAAGTACTGCATTTCAGACTCTCTTGTTGACCAAGATGGCTTCTCCATTTCTTCTGAGGGATTCCTGCCAGCAGTAGTAGATATAATGGTCATCTGAGTTAAATTCACCCATTCCAGTCCATTTTAGTTCACTGATTCCTAGAATGTTGACGTTCACTCTTGCCATCTCTTGTTTGGCCACTTCCAATTTTCCTTGATTCATGGACCTGACATTCCAAGTTTCTATGCAATATTGCTCTTTACAGCATTGGACCTTGCTTCTATCACCAGTCACATCCACAGCTGGGTATTGTTTTTGCTTTGGCTTCATCGCTTCATTCTTTCTGAAGTTATTTCTCCACTGATCTCCAGTAGCATATTGGGCACCTATTGACCTGGGGAGTTCCTCTTTCAGTGTCCTATCATTTTGCCTTTTCATACTGTTCATGGGGTTCTCAAGGCAGTAATACTGAAGTGGTTTGCCATTCCCTTCTCCAGTGGACCATATTCTGTCAGAACTCTCCAACATGACCTATCTCAAGGCAAGAATACTGAAGTGGCTTGCCATTCCCTTCTCCAGTGGACCACATTCTGTCAGACCTCTCCATCATGACCCACCCATCTTGGGTTGCCCTGTAGACTTGGCTTGGTTTCACTGAGTTAGACAAGGCTGTGGTCCCAGTGTGATTAGATTGACTAGTTTTCTGTGAGTATGGTTTCAGTGTGTCTGCCCTCTGATGCCCTCTTGCAACACCTACCATCTTACTTCGGTTTCCCTTACCTTGGGCATAGGGTATCTCTTCACAGCTGTTCCAGCAAAATATAGCCGCTGCTCCTTACCTTGGACGAGGGGTATCTCCTTACCACCGCTCTTCTTGACCTTCAATGTGGGATAGCTCTTCTAGGCCCTCCTACACCCTCGTAGCCACTGCTCCTCGGGTTGCTCCTCCCGGCCACTGCCCCTGGCCTCAGGCGCAAGGTGGCTTCTCCCTGCTGCCCCTGACCTCGGACACGGGGCAGCCCCTCTCAGCCACCTCCCCTGGCCTCGGATGCAGTGTAGCTCCTCTCAGCCACCACTGACCTCAGACGCAGGGTAGCTCCTCCTGGCCACCGCCTCTGACCTGGGACTTGGGTAGTTCCTCTTGGCTGTTCCTGCGCCGATGCAGCCTGGCACTCTCAGCCACTGCCCCTGACCTCGTACGTGGGGTAACTCCTCTTGGCCGCGCCCAGTGCGCCGGATCGCAGCCGCCATAGATAATCACAAAGATCAGTGGGGAGAATGGGAGAAGCAGAAGCAGAAAGAGATCCTTCTTATATGGATGCCTCACTTAAGAGAGACACAGCATGTAAGACAGAGGAAAATTTCTCAACAAACATTGTGATAATTGATATCAATAAATGGCTATGGGATAACTGCACTAACATACAATAAGAGTAAAGGTTAACTCTAACTTTACAAAAAATAAACTCCAAATGATTAAAATGAAGAGGGAAAAGTATAAAACTAAGATTACAGGGAAATAACTTCCTTACTTAAAGATAGGAAGTCATTGTTTAAGCAAGACACAGGAAACACCACCCACAAATTGCATTATTTAGGCATTGAGGAATTATCAGTAGTATCATAATCTATAAAGACTACTTAAATTATTAAAGAGAGAGACAATACATAAAACCCAATGAAATAAAGACATAAAACATGATGAAATAAAGACTTACACCCCAACAAAAATGTGAAAAACAATAAAGAGGTACTTCAGAAAACGGAAATTTATATGCTTCATAGACATGTTACAGATGTGCTTAACTTTACTAACAAGAGATACACCAGGAACAATCACAGTTTGATACAAGTATATGTCAACAGACTGACAGTGGTTGTTTGATGGGTTTTTTTTAAATCTTTTTTAGTTAATCTGACAATACTGAGTAGAAAGGAGATGTAATACAATAGGAATTTTCATACATTTCTGGCAGGAATATATAATACAAATACTTTGTGTAACAGTCTGGCCTTATCTTCTAAATGCAAAACTATGTATGTCCTATGATCCACACATTTAGTTCCAGCTCAGTATATGTCTGAGAGAAATGTATGTTCCTCATATGGCCATAGATATGTGATTGCCACATTTTTTTTGGTAGTTGCCCGAGATTGGAAAGCATAAAACATCCTCTCACATCATAATGAAAAAATAAAGTTTGGTCTGTTCATATATGTTGTCATTTATAATACATAAATGACAAAGAATAAACCACAACTGTGATCAATGCTTTGCATGAATCTTACAAATATAATACAGAGCCAAAGAAGCCAGTTAAAATATTGTCTATTGTCTGAATCTGTTTATGTAAAACTCAAAATCAGAGACGGATATAGAAGGTAAAACTATAAAGAAAACTAGAAAGTGGTTATCTCCAGAGGGAAAGGAGGAGGGGGCCACTCACCCCAGTTTTCAGTTCAACATCGAGAGGTGGGCTTGGAACTCAAGCCTTCTCAGACAGCATCACATCTGATTCTAGGGGGTGATTTAAACAAACAAGTCAAAGTGTAAGTGAAGTCACTAAGTCCTGTCGGACTCTTTGCAACCCCATGGACTATAACCTACCAGGCTCCTCTGTCCATGGGATTTTCCAGGCAAGAATATTGGAGTGCTTGCCATTTCCTTCTCCAGGGGATCTTCCCGACCCAGGGATTGAACCCGGGTCTCCCCCACTGCAGGCAGACACTTTACTGTCTAAGCCACCAGAGAAATAAAAAATAAACAGGCCTGAGCCAAAAGGAGATCCAACCAGTCCATTCTGAAGGAGATCAGCCCTGGGATTTCTTTGGAAGGAATGATGCTAAAGCTGAAAATCCAGTACTCTGGCCACCTCATGCAAAGAGTTGACTCATTGGAAAAGACTCTGATGCTGGGAAGGACTGGGGGCAGGAGAAGAAGGGGACGACTGAGGATGAGATGGCTGGATGGCATCACTGACTCGATGGATGTGAGCCTGAGTGAAGTCTGGGAGTTGGTGATGGACAGGGAGGCCTGGCATGCTGCGATTCATGGGGTCGCAAAGAGTCGGACACGACTGAGAGACTGGACTGAACTGAACTGAGCCAAAGGAGCCACCGAGTTCTAGTCGTAGGATTTTTCCACCTTCTGGGAAGAGAGGAGAGTATTTAAGCACAGACCTGCTGGTGGTCCGACTGCCACAGCAAGAAGAAAGTCTGTCCCAGGAAGGCCAAGGAGAGGAAAGCAGAGTGAAGCAGTGGAAGATGAGGGAGTCTGTGCTCAGGAGATCACAGCGATTTTTGAATCTGCATTGGACAAAATAAAACCAGTTCTTACAACTGACTCTTGAGCCAGGAAGTTGACTCTGCCTAAAACAGTTTGGATGGACTTTTCTGTCCCTTGCAGCTAACAGATCTGACATTCCCTAAACTATCAAAACGTCACTCCCCACAATTTTACCTTTCAGTATATGCCTGTGACTGTCTCTCACACTTGTATGTGCTACACAACTAATTAAATACAATCCAAATACAGCTGAGCCTTGAATGACACTGTTTTTAACTGTGCAGGTCTATTTACACATGGGTCTTTTTCAATAGTAAATGTTACAGTACTACATAAGTTCTTTTTTCCTTCTAGAATTTATTCCACTGTTACTAAAAGTCTGTTAGGAGTCAGATGGTAATTTCAAACAGGTTCAACACTGCCTTTTTGTGACCCACGCCATACACCTGAACTTCCCAGGCAGTGCTAGCGGTAAAGAATCTACCTGCCAATGCAGGAGACTTAAGGGATGCAGGTTCAATATTGCCATTTCCTTCTCCAGGGGATCTTCCCGACCCAGGGATTGAACCCGGGTCTCCCCCACTGCAGGCAGACACTTTACTGTCTAAGCCACCAGAGAAATAAAAAATAAACAGGCCTGAGCCAAAAGGAGATCCAACCAGTCCATTCTGAAGGAGATCAGCCCTGGGATTTCTTTGGAAGGAATGATGCTAAAGCTGAAACTCCCGTTCTTTGGCCACCTCATGCAAAGAGTTGACTCATTGGAAAAGACTCTGATGCTGGGAAGGACTGGGGGCAGGAGAAGAAGGGGACGACTGAGGATGAGATGGCTGGATGGCATCACTGACTCGATGGATGTGAGCCTGAGTGAAGTCTGGGAGTTGGTGATGGACAGGGAGGCCTGGCATGCTGCGATTCATGGGGTCGCAAAGAGTCGGACACGACTGAGAGACTGGACTGAACTGAACTGAGCCAAAGGAGCCACCGAGTTCTAGTCGTAGGATTTTTCCACCTTCTGGGAAGAGAGGAGAGTATTTAAGCACAGACCTGCTGGTGGTCCGACTGCCACAGCAAGAAGAAAGTCTGTCCCAGGAAGGCCAAGGAGAGGAAAGCAGAGTGAAGCAGTGGAAGATGAGGGAGTCTGTGCTCAGGAGATCACAGCGATTTTTGAATCTGCATTGGACAAAATAAAACCAGTTCTTACAACTGACTCTTGAGCCAGGAAGTTGACTCTGCCTAAAACAGTTTGGATGGACTTTTCTGTCCCTTGCAGCTAACAGATCTGACATTCCCTAAACTATCAAAACGTCACTCCCCACAATTTTACCTTTCAGTATATGCCTGTGACTGTCTCTCACACTTGTATGTGCTACACAACTAATTAAATACAATCCAAATACAGCTGAGCCTTGAATGACACTGTTTTTAACTGTGCAGGTCTATTTACACATGGGTCTTTTTCAATAGTAAATGTTACAGTACTACATAAGTTCTTTTTTCCTTCTAGAATTTATTCCACTGTTACTAAAAGTCTGTTAGGAGTCAGATGGTAATTTCAAACAGGTTCAACACTGCCTTTTTGTGACCCACGCCATACACCTGAACTTCCCAGGCAGTGCTAGCGGTAAAGAATCTACCTGCCAATGCAGGAGACTTAAGGGATGCAGGTTCAATCCCTGGGTTGGGAAGATCCGTTGGAGGAGGGTATGGCAACCCCCTCAAGTATTCTTGCCTGAAGAATCCCATGGGCAGAAGAGCCTGGCGGGCTATAGTCCAGAGGGTCAAAAGGAGTCGGACACCACTGAAGTGATTTAGCATGCCACACATCAGAAACAAATCACTGGTCTTTAGCCAGAGTTTGAGCAGGGCAAACAGCAGTGGAGAGCATCCCCTTGACTCCAGGATTTCCACCAGGCCTGAGTCACCTAAATCAACTCTGGTTTCGGGATCCCAGGCTGGTGCCATGGATGAACATTGTCGAATCTTGCCTTCTACCATTCAATGCTGCCTCCCACCCTCATTTCTCCTGAATTAGATTCAATAATCACAAGGACGCAGGAGTATTCTTTACTGTCTCCTGGAAGTCTCTTTTGTTTGGGGGCAGTTAAAATACTTTATTTAGTTTGCTTCCACCTAACCAGGGCTGATTCTCTCAACTTGCACGATAGCGGAAGTATTTGCTGCAGTTTTTGCTGTGGAACAAAACTAACACCAAAATTCTGGGCACCTGTGCATCACTTCATACTAACTCAAGTGCACTGCATTAGCTTAGAAATGAAGGAGTGTGAGAGCGCGCGACAGATACCATACTTAACACCAGGCCCCGCAGACGCTCCATTTATAGCTGTCACTTCTCCTGTCGGAGGCCCGTCATTCCTCTAAAATTTCAGTGACATACTGTAACGCCAACTCAAAATTCTCCACTCCTGTGTCTGGCACCACATATCCGACAAATGTCTCTAGATTCTGGCAACATCAGGAGTTGAGAACTGTGCTTCAGAGCTGACCCCATGGCAGCTAACCAGCCCTGAAGGTCTCCTAAATCAAGAAAAGGACTTTCATCACACGACATGCATCTTCCACTGACATTTTTTTCATGGCTAAACATCTAAATCCCATTTCTTGATAAAAATTTACATTTCCAAAGCTGGTTACTCTCCAGTTTTCACATTATTCCTATCACCACGTGGCTTCTTAGCCTTTCTCAGTCTAGCAGACTCACAGAGGCCTCCAGGGCCAGGCCCTCCACCCGAAACACCAAGTCTTAGAATGTACAGCTCACCAAAGTTCCAATTAAGATCTCTCAGAGAAGCTTCCATAACATCACTGCCTCTGAGGTGGTGTATAAATCACAAGTCTTGCCTGATCTGTCTCAAACTGACTGCTTCACATCCAAGGGTTTAACAGGCACAGTGAGAATCCATTCTCAATTCAAGTCTGAAGGACAGTTTAATCTAAAACATACTAGTACAAAAATCCATACAGTACAAAAACATACAGTACAAAAATCCCATGTGAAAAAGTACATGTCACTAAAGACTGCCACGTACTTCAAGACTGGACAAATTTAGCTCTGAGCACCTCTTCCATAGCTTTGAAGAACCCAAGCTGTCTCCAGAGCTTCTCTGAACCCCTTAATCTTTCTTCATTTTTTTAAGAAAATTTAACCTTGTTTTTCTGTCCTGCTTCATGTGCCCCGGCTTCGTTTCTTACTTTCTTTCTTTAAAAATTAATTAATTATTTTTTGGCATGCTCTGCAGGCAGGATATTAGGTCCCTGACCAGGGATCGAACCCAGGCCCCAGCAGTGAAACCACCAAGTCCCAACCCCGGGACCACCAGGGCATTTCCCCAGTGGCATTTCCACTCAGCCTACCCAGGTCTCAATCAGCATGTGCTTTCACAATCATACTCTGGATACTCTCTGGTCCTGAACAAGTAAAAGTTTACAGGGAGGGACCAGCGGAGGGCCTCCCGCCGTCCTCCTGGCTCTCTTCCCCTGCTGCACCTTCACGCCTGGGGCTTGCACCACCCTGCCTTCTGGGTGAAAAACCCTGAGAAGTGATTGTGTTTATTTGCCTTGCTCTCTTTCAGGTGTCTGCCTCACATGGTTGGTCATCCTTCTAGAATTTTCTTAAAGAAGATAACGTTCATTTACACCCATTGAGCAGTGAATACACAAGATGTTTTCATTAGTGGGCACTATGTAGGATTCACTTATTTAGGAATTCACTCATTTTAGTAAAAAAAAGCGGTGCTTAATTCTTCATCTTCCCCTAATTTCCCTAGTCCAGCTGCTACACTACTGCCTATACTGTTGAGTATCTTAGATGTTCTAGTCTTATTTCACTGGTACTTTCTCCAGTATCCTAGATGCCTAAATACCCAGATCCAGCTCTCTCAGTGAGCTCAGGACACATCGACTCTACAACCTTACCCTACATGCAATTCATTTTTTCTTTCAGTGTTTGCAGTTTACAGCAGAGGCAGCAGGACTGGGTTCTCTTACAGACTTATGCTTTCTGAGTTTAAATTTGCCTTTTCTACCATTTTTAATATTTTATTCATCGTGATTCACTTTCAGTCACAATTCTCAAAGTGAGAATACATTTTTTCTGTTTAACCTGCTAGTTCTTCCAACTCCAGTTTCTTAATAGAGGGACCACATTCCACAAGGACCCCAAAATAAACAGTAATTGTCCCAATCACATACTAACCTCTCTTCTTAAGCTGCAACGGCCTTCGTACCATCCTTGAATATTACCCAGTCTTGCCAGGGTTTTTTTAACAGTGAGTAAAAATGGTTTCTTTCAAGTTATGGGTGGTTGTATAAATTTAAAGAACCTTTCTAAAGACTAGTCTGGCAATATATGTCACAATGTAAAATTAGTACAACATGTTATGTGAAAATGGTCTTTTTCCATGAAAGAATCTGAAGGAAATATTCCTAG
This sequence comes from Madoqua kirkii, assembly GCA_006408675.1. Classification (NCBI taxonomy): domain Eukaryota; kingdom Metazoa; phylum Chordata; class Mammalia; order Artiodactyla; family Bovidae; genus Madoqua; species Madoqua kirkii. Next base: position 4,320 of record SJYC01122588.1, on the reverse strand, counting down.
AAGAAAAAAAAATATGCATATGGATGTTACTTGCAATTTTCAGAAAATAGTAAAGATAAAGAGCACGATCTGATCATCTATCAAAAAAGAGACTAGCTACAAAAATTACGAGGTGTACATATACACCAGAATCAACTTTGATCAGTTTACTGATATCTTTCAAGTCTTACATTTCTTGTGATCCTGGGTAATAGATATTTTTCATATGTTGGATAACCAACACCAAGTCTCCTAGATATTTCTGGCCAATAACAACTCACTTCCTCAACAGAAATCAAACCTTCATTTTGCAAACAGCATAGTCAAGAGGCATGTGAGACAGTCCTGGAGAGCTGACCAGAAGTCTTCTGTGTCTGGGGTACACGTGACACTGCCCTGCACATCCCTCTCACTATCGCTGCTGATGTTCACAAAGTCCTTGCTTCCCATTCCTGGATTTCTAGCTCCCATTTAATGCATATTTTCCATGAATGCACAGAGTAGGTGATCAAGTGTATCTGTTTAATAGAAAGTCAATGACATATCTCTGTTCTACCTCTGTCCATTCATTCCTGAAAACTTTTTCTGAATGAGTCTAGTTAAATATATACTTCTTTGGCTTTATTTCAAATTTCTGTCAGCTGCCATGGCCCATTATATTTGCTCTATAAAATAGTTTCCACACATTATTTTCTGCTGCAGGCAAAATGAAGATATTTTCATGCATCACACATTTCCATGATACACCCAGAATTTCTATATTCAATCTTGATAATTTTGTTGGAAAATCAACCTACATTTTTTTTTTCTGCCACAAGTTCTGAAGAACAGTAGTATCCATCCAAAGTATCTGACTACATATTTTAATTATTTAGTTACGCACATATTTCTATATGCTGTGAAACTGCTTCTTTCTCTTCAAAAAGATAATTTCAAATGCAAATTAGTGAGAATATTGGTATTTGATGGAAAAATTTGCATCTGTCTATACACACACACACACATATGCTGTGCTAAGTCACTTCAGTCATATCCAACTCTTTGCAAGCCCACAGACTGTAGCCTGCCAGGCTCCTCTGTCCATGGGATTCTTCATGAAAGAATACTGGAGTAGGTTACCATGGCCTCCTCCAATAATATTTAAAAGACGCTTACTCCTTGGAAGGAAAGTTATGACCAACCTAGATAGCACATTCAAAAGCAGAGACATTACTGCCAACAAAGGTCCATCTAGTCAAGGCTATGGTTTTCCCAGTGGTCATGTATGGATGTGAGAGTTGGACTGTGAAGAAAGCTGAGGACCGAAAAATTGATGCTTTTGAACTGTGGTGTTGGAGAAGACTCTTGAGGGTCCCTTGGATTGCAAGGAGATCCAACCAGTCCCTCCTAAAGGAAATCAGTCCTGGGTGTTCATTGGAAGAACTGATGCTCAAGCTGAAACTCCAGTACTTTGGCCACCTCATGCAAAGAGTTGACTCACTGGAAAAGACTGTGATGCTGGGAGGGATTGGGGGCAGGAGGAGAAGGGGACAATGGAAGATGAGATGGTTGGATGGCATCACCGACTCGAGTTTGAGTGAACTCTGGGAGCTGGTGATGAACAGGGAGGCCTGGTGTGCTGTGATTCATGGGATAGCAAAGAGTCGGACACGAATGAGCGACTGAACTAAACTGAACTAATACACAAATAATTTACAATACTGAGTAGTGATTTTCTTGTCCATATATGTGATAGTGAGAATGTTTTGATTTTATTTTCTCTCCCTCTGAGGACAGGAGTATGGCAGCACAGGTAGATGCCTTTAGGGCAGGAATTCACAGCAACATGTGTAGACCAAGGAATAAAACATATAAGAAATATATTCTAATTGCTCTCCACACCCCACCTGGCCCCAATTCTTTGCAACATTTATAACTATATGGCTATGCCCCAACATGAGAGGGGATATTTTAAGGGTACTGTGTCTAAGCAGAATAAGTTTTGAATTAAACATTAAGTTGAACAATAGAAAAAGTTATGTCTTTTTTGTACAACTGAAATTATACACTGAGATGTTTATCTTCTCCATACATTCAATAACTGATCAAGACACAGGCGTGCCCTGACACATTGCTAGGAAAAGCTGTTCCTGTAGGAAATGAGAGCAGTCAGCATCTGATGCTCTTTCAGTAAAACATCTGCTTCACCTGCTATATTTTGCCATTCTTAGTAGAGTTTTCCAATCAAAATGGCTCATGTTCAATAACACAAATAAAAATGAATTAGGGTCATGTCTACACTCATAATACTTGTTTAAGAGGCTCTTCTTTCTTAATCAGATTTAATGACTGCAACATAGTCTACCATCAGGACTCTGGGTAAGTGCCTTGATCAAACTCAATTTTAAAGGGCTCTTGGATGTTCATTAGCAGACAAGTGGATAAAGAAGTTGTGGTACATATACACAATGGAATATTACTCAGCTATTTTTAAAAAAACATGCATTTGAGTGAGTTCTAATGAGGTGGATGAAATTTGAGCCTATTATTCAGAGTGAAGAAAGTCAGGAGGAGAAACACCAGTACAGTATGTTAACACGTATATATGGAATTAAGAAAGATAGTAACAACAATCCTATATGCAAAGCAGCAAAAGAGACACAGATGTAAAGAACAGACTTTTGGACTCTGTGGGAGAAGGTGAGGGTGGGATCATTTGAGAGAATAGCACTGAAACATGTCTATTACCATATGTAAAATAGGTGAGTGGTGAAAGTTGGATGCATGAAGCAGGGCACCCAAAGCCAGTGCTCTGGGACAACCCTGGGGTCGGGGGGTGGAAGGGAGGTGGGAGAGGGCTCAGGATGGGGGGACACATGTGCATCCGTGGCTGATTCATGCTGATTTATGGCAAAAAAAAAAACACACAATATCGTAAAGTAACTATCCTCCAATTAAAATAGATTAATTTAAAAAATAATAAAGGGCTCTTAGGTCATGTCTACATTATGAGTAAGATCAATTAATATGAGAGAATAGCACTGAAACATGTCTATTACCATATGTAAAATAGGTGAGTGGTGAAAGTTGGATGCATGAAGCAGGGCACCCAAAGCCAGTGCTCTGGGACAACCCTGGGGTCGGGGGGTGGAAGGGAGGTGGGAGAGGGCTCAGGATGGGGGGACACATGTGCATCCGTGGCTGATTCATGCTGATTTATGGCAAAAAAAAAAACACACAATATCGTAAAGTAACTATCCTCCAATTAAAATAGATTAATTTAAAAAATAATAAAGGGCTCTTAGGTCATGTCTACATTATGAGTAAGATCAATTAATGAGTCAGAAAGAAGAAGTGATGCACTGGAAAGAGATGAATCATTAGTAAATGATAAATAACGTTTTTACCGATATTCGGGGTAGTTCAGGTGACTGGGTAGAGTTATAACAATGAAGTTCATTTAAAGCCACACAGATGAACACAACTACCAAAACAGAAGGAACAATAGACTGGAATCTATTTTAACAAGTTGATTGTCTATATAATAGGATACATTGGTACATATTATTTACTAGAGAGGTAATTATGAAATATATAACTCTGTCAATTTTATTCATTTAGTCAATATTAAATGTTTACTTTAGGTGAGCAACTGTAATTTTCCTGGAGATTTAAAAGGATAATATGCTTTTGCATTTAATGTCAAGAAGTTTCCAACATGGTAAGAAACACAGATACAGAAATAACTAATGATAAGTATGTTTATATATCCAAAATATTCAAGCAGTTCCTCAAAATCAACAGAGACTACAAAAAGGATGCAATAGTGAAGTATATGGGTAAACAGAAACAGCTCTCAAAGATGAAATTTAACTATGAGTTACGAGTAAAGATGAAATTCACCAGTAAATGAGAATATTAAAACTAAAAAAAAAAAAAGGAGTGTGGGAAGATGTTTGGCCCCATTAAATCTGAAGAAATATAAAAGAATATATACAGCATGGTAACAAGGAGAGAGGGCTACTTCAGATGACTGGGTAGAGTATATAAAATTTAGAAGCATTTATTGATAATCAAGTGGAAGTTTCTCAGTTGTATCCAACTCTTCAAGATCCCAGGGACTGTATGCTGCCAGGCTCCTCTGTCCATGGAATATTCCAGGCAAGAACACTGCAGTGAGTAGCCATTCCCTTCTCCAGGGGATCTTCCTGTCCTAGGGATTGAACCCAGGTTTCCTGCATTGCAGGCAGATTCTTTACCATCTGAACTACAAGAGAATCTCCTTACTGATAACCAGTTCAATTCAGTCGCTCAGTCGTGTCTGACTCTTTGCGACCCCACGAATCGCCAAGCCTCCCTGTT
>SJYC01122587.1:0-21981 GCA_006408675.1 Madoqua kirkii | reverse complement strand
TGACTCTTTGCGACCCTGTGGACTGTAGCCTACTAGGCTCCTCTGTCCATGGGATTCTCCAGGCAAGAATATTGGAGTGGGTTGCCATTTCCTTCTCCACAAGAAATAGAGGAGGAAAGACTAAAAACCACAGTCCCTCAGGCAATACAAGAAGTTGACGGCTGGGGGAAAAGGCAAAGACATTTCCTGCTATCTCATTTAAAATCAGAGATATAGTAAAACTAATTAAATCTGTAGTTGTTCAATCTCAGTTTCAGTTTCACTCATGGTTTAGCCACTTCATTTAGGCTCCAACAAAAGATAATGTATGTGTTTCCAATGCAGCAAAACTAAACAAAATGATCTATCTGAGTCTCTTTTGAATCTGTATATAAAATGCCTAGCATAGTATAAGGAATAGAGACATTCCAATATACAGGGAATTGTCACCCGTAATCACAAAAAGCCACCACTCAACAGGGCCAGAACAAAGGATGTCCTACATGTTGAAATTAGGAAGCAAGAATTAAAGGATAAGATAAAATTACTAACAATTAAATAGCTAAATAAAAAGACTAATGGAGACAGGTATTATTGATTTATAGGATAAGATGGTTAGAATGTGTGAAATGATGGGGATTTCAGCAAAGAAACAAAGGCACTAAACTAAAACTAAATAGACACTGTAAAGCTAAAGTTTTAAAATATCAAATAAATTATTTATTGAATAATATTAACAGCACATTTGACTTAGAAGAAAAATAGTGAATTTAAATAAAATAGATAATATTCAATTCACAAACCATTAAGATAAAGAAATCAAATACAGTATCAGAGACATAGGCTTCCCTGATGGCTCAGTGGTAAAGAATCCACCTGCAATGCAGGAGCTGTAGGAGGTACAGGTTTGATCCCTGGGTTTGGGAAGATCCCCTGGAGAAGGGAATGGCAGCCCACACCAGTATTCTTGCCTGGAGAATCCCATGGACAGAAAAGCCTGGTGGGCTACAGTCCATAGGGTTGCAAAGAGTTGGACATGACTGAAACAACTTAGTACACACATCAGAGACCAAAAGGAAATCAAATAAACCTACATAAGTGAAATTGGATTAACAGAAGGGATTCCTTTGAAAAAATATCTAGAAATGACATTTCAGGGTTCTATGATAAACATGGGGCTTCCCTGATGGCTTAGATGGTAAAGAAGTTGTCTGCCAGGGCAGGAGACTTGGTTCAATCCCAGGGTAGGAAGATTCCCCTGGCGGAGGGCAGGGCAACCCACTCCAGTATTCTTGCCTGGAGAATCCCATGGACAGAGGAGCCTGGTGGGCTCCAGTCCACGGGGTTGCAAAAGAGTCTGACACAACTTAGTGATCAAACAACAGCAATGACATTATCATATGACAATACTAAAATTAAAAGTTTGTCTGGGGTCTAACAGTTTACAAGCTTTCAGGACACAGTACATTATTTGCTACTACTAAAATAATTCTGTAAGAGCAAAAATAATTAGTTTTCCTCTTTTTTTTTTTCATTTTTCCTTTTTGTAGATGAAGAAAATGAGTTCCTACAAACATATAAATTTCTCTGGGTCAATCAGGAGGTAATAATTTCTAAAGGACTGACTGAAACCTAGTTACTCCACCTCCATAAAGAACTATTTTCTAACTGCAATCAAATTTTAAATTAATTCTCAAAATAAAGTATCAATACAATTTAAAAGTTTAGCTATATTCAAAACTGAATTTGCAAAGAAGAGAAAATGGGCAACCTTTACTCCCTAAACTTCAGGCACAAGTACATATTTCTCTGAATGTCTGACAGGAGGTGATGACTCTCACATTTAAACGTCCTTGCTTCAAAGAATGATGGCTGTTAGTTTATTTCATATTATCATTCGTTTTCTAGATTTTCCTCTGACTAGAAATACTGCTTCAACTCCACTCACCATGGCAACAAAACAGCTGAAGATTCTTACAGCTTGCCTAGTGAAGAAAAATACTTGAAAATATCCTTTGATGCTAAAATTGGTTTTGTTTTCACAGTACCACATGAAGCAACTGTGGACGAGGGATATCACCATACATTTCAGATGGATTCACCCAGCAGGATCACTGAGGGTATAGCAGAGAAAGAGGGAGGGAATAAGGGAGGGGGGCAAGGAGGAGGGACAATACCATGTTTATATATTTGAAGAGACATTTGTACACATATGTACTCCCACAAACCAGACTGCATTTAAATCACTGTACTCACTTTGTTGTTGGATATTTACTGTTTTCTGGCTTTCTCCTCTCCATGTGTTCAGTCACTCAGTCATCTAACTCTTTGCAACCCCACGGACTATAGCCCAACACACTCCTCTGTCCATGGGATTTTCCAGGCAAGAATACTGGAGTGGGTTGCCATTTCCTTCTCCAGGAGATCTTCCCCTCCGAGGGACTGAATCTCTGTCTCTTACATCTCCTGCACTAGTTGCTGGGTTAAGGAGATTACAATTGCCTTAAGGGCAGAGACCACTCCTCATTCATCCTTGAGCCTCCATCTTTTTTTAAAGTGTATGTTGCATAAGGGATTCCCAGGTGGCACAGTGGTAAAGAATCCACCTGCCAATGCAAGCAATGCAAGAGACATTGGTTAGATCCTCGGGTTGGGAAGATCCCCTAGGATCTACTACTGTATTCTTGGGCTTCCCTGGTGGCTCAGATGATAAAGAATCTGCCTGCAATGCACGAGACCTGGGTTCGATCCCTGGGTTGGGAAGATACTCTGGAAGTGGGCATGCATGACAACCCACCCCAGTATTCTTACCTGGAGAAGCCCCATGGACAAAGAAGCCTGGTGGGCTGCAGTCCATGGGGTTGCAAAGAGTCGGACATGACTGTGACTGAGCACACACATGTATTGAATAAAAGAATAAATGAGGATTTTTATAAAAGAATCAAAAACATAGAAAATAAAGAAGATTTAACTTCAAACAACTTTGGAATCTTGGCATAAAAGAAACTTCAAAAATAAATTTTTTCTTGAATACATTATTTGTAGCAAAACATTTAATCAGGCTATTTTCCTCTTTCTCCTAGGATAAGTTGCAGAGCCCTTCTGTCAAAGGGAATTTGCTCATACAGTTAATATCTAATTGAATTAAACTAAACACATTTGGAAAGGTAAATGTCTTACCAAATATAGGTAACAGATTACAAAGCTACATTGAGATGATTGTATTTTTTCCCTCCTGGTTAATTTTTATTTATGTCTATAACAGAGATTGGATTATATATCTTGAAGAATGGCTCAGTTGCAGTTCCATATTGAAAAAATTTGCAGAGAGACTGAGAGAGGAGGCTGAGGCTGCAGCAGGAAAATCTGCTGGACTCAGTGATGCAATTTGGTCATCTCCAAGTAGTGCTTCAGTTTAGCAGAACTCAGCATAGATTAACAGACTTGCTGTGGTGCCTAATATTCCAGCTCAAAAACCAAATGAGATCAAGCTCTGAGCCTTTGGAATGGTAACACTGATTCCAAGACCCTAGACTACCCGGCATCACCCAACCCCCAGTAGCACCCTATGTAGGACACCTCATCTAAACAACAAACAGAACAAAAGCACCAACTCAGTCATCAACAGGCTGGATTACCACCTACCTCACTCAGCCTTGCCCATCAGAGGAAAATTAAATGAACAAAAACTCAGCACAAATCTCACCGTATACAAAGCTTACACAAACCACTGGATCAACCTTAGGAGGGCAGAAACCAAAAGGAAGGAAGAATTCAACCTTGAAACCCAGGAAAAGGAGACCTCTAACATAATAAGTCAAAACAGAAAATGAAAATACAGAGAAATACTACACAAATGAAGAAACAAACTAGAAACACTGAAGTCCAAATAAATGAAGAGGAAATAGGCAAATTACCCGAAAAAGAATTCAGAATAATGATAGTAAAGATGATCAAAAATCGTGAAGACAAAATGGAGAAAATGCAAGAATCAATTAACAAAGACCTAGAAGAAGTAAAGAATAAACATACAGAGACAACACAATTACTGAAATTAAAAATACTCTAGAAGGAATTGATAGCTGACTATCTGAAGCAGAAGAATGAATCAGTGAGCTGGAAAATAAAATGGTGGAAATAACCTCTGAAGAACAGAATAAAATAAAAAGAATGAAAAGAACTGAGGATAATCTCAGAGATCTCTGGGACAATATCAAACACACCAACATTCAAATTATAGGGGTCCCAGAAGAAGAAGAGAAAAAGAAAAGGTCCTAGAAATTTTTTGAAGATATTATAGTTGAAAATTTCCCCAATATGGAAAAGGAAATAGTCAATCAAGTCCAAGAGGCACAAAGGGTCCCATACAGAATAAACCCAAGGAGAAACACAAGATACATACTAATCAAGCTAACAAAGACTGAACACAAAGACAGAATATTAAAAGCAGCAAGTGAGAAGCAACAAATAACATACAAGGGAAACCCCATACGCTTAACAGCTTATCTTTCAGGAGAAACTCTGCAGGCCAGAAGGGAATGGCAGGATATATTTAAAATACTGAAAGGGAAAAATCTACAACCAACATTCAGTTCAGTTCAGTCACTCAGTCATGTCCGACTCTTTGCAATCCCATGGACTGCAGCACACCAGGCCTCCCTGTCCATCACCAACTCCCAGAGTTTACTCAAACTCATGTCCACTGTGTCAGTGATGCCATCCAACCATCTCATCCTCCTCTTGCCTTCAATTTTTCCCAGCATCGGGGTCTTTTCCAATGAGTCAGTTCTTTGTATTAGGTAGCCAAAGTATTGGAGTTTCAGCTTCAGCATCAGTCCTTCCAATGAATATTCAGGACTGAATTCCTTTAGGATGGATTGGTTGAATATCCTTGCTGTCCAAGAGACTCTCAAGAGTGTGTTCTTTTGGCAAAACTCTGTTAGCCTTTGACTGGCTTTATTTTGTACTCCAAGGCCAAACCTGCCTGTTACTTCAGGTATCTCCTGACTTCCTACTTTTGCATTCCTGTCCCCTATAATGAAAAGGACATCTTTTTTGGGTGTTAGTTCTAGAAGGTCTTGTAGATCTTCATATAACTATTCAACTTCCACTTCTTCAGCATTACTGGTTAGGGCACAGACTTGGATTACTGTGATATTGAATGGTATTTGCCTTGAAAATGAACAGAGAAGAGATCATTCTGTCATTTTTGAGACTGCATCCAGGCACTGCATTTCGGACTCTTTTGTTGGCTATGGTGGCGACTCCATTTCTTCTAAGGGATTCTCGCCCACAGTAGTAGATATAATGGTCATCTGAGTTAAATTCATCCATTCCAGTCCACTTTAGTTCACTGACTCCTAAAATGTTGACGTTCACTCTTGCCATCTCCTGTGTGACCACTTCCAATTTGCCTTGATTCATGGACCTGACATTCCAAGTTCCTATTCAATACTGCTCTTTACAGCATCAGACCCTGCTTCTATCACCAGTCACATCCACAACTGGGTATTGTTTTTGCTTTGGCTCCATCTCTTCATTCTTTCTGGAGCCATTTCTCCACTGATCTCCAGTAGCATATTGTGCACCTACCGACCTGGGGGGTACATCTTTCAGTGTCCTATCTTTTTGCCCTTTCACACTGTTCATGGGGTTCTCAAGGCAAGAATAATGAAGTGGTTTGCCATTCCCAGTGGACCACGTTTTGCCAGAACTCTCCACCATGACCTGTCCATCTTGGGTGGCCCTCAACATGGCTCATTAAAAAAAAAAGGAAAAAAAGAAAAAATTTGCTTTGTTTCCTCTGCAGGAGCATTTCCTGGGGGCTTAGTTTTCAAAAATCTGACAGCCTTGTTGATAGGTCTCTGCTCTTGCATCCTAGTTATCAACAAACAGTAGTCTTCATTTGGGGAGAGTTATATCAGTGTGGGCTGTTACATGTTTAACAATATCAATCCAATCCACGAGAAAAAAATAATGCCTATGTTAGCAATGTTTGCCGATTTCTATGGTATAAATACACCCATCATGACCCAGTTGGGAGCTGACAACACAGTGTTGCCTAATGCAGAGCTAGGAAGAGATGTGCAGTAGGAACAGTACCTGGTGATACAGTACCTCCACAATAAAAAATATAATAGATGTAAGCAATCTCAACACATAGACAGCAGTAAAACAGCTACTCAACGATGAGTCTTGAGTATTTATTATTTTTTCTTAATTAAATTTAATTATAAGCTTATATAATTTAATTTGTAATAAAGGCTGTATTAACATGCTCACAACCTTCTGTCATGTGTGGGCAGAAGCCTGCTCCACAGCACGTCACTGGACACTGGCTTTGCATTTTTGTCTCTGATTACAACAGGGGTATGTTGTATGATTCCCTAGAACAGCAGCTCTTGGTCTGAGTGAGGAGGTATGTAATCTTCCGATCATTGTACAGCTGTGGCTACACACACACACACACACACACACGACAACGGCAGTGCTGTGTACTTTATCTGCAAAACTAGGATCACTGAGAAAAAGCAGAGGCAGAGAAGTATTAACAGGATGGCACAAAGTTCCCAGATTCTCTCGCTAGTCACAGAGGCAGCCTGTGTTGGGCCGAGCTAACCACATCAAGGAAAAGCACCGACACAGAGTCTAACCCTCCGCTCAGTCTGTGGGTTATAGAGAAAGGAGAGCAGGGCACGTGCAGTGGATTATATAACAACCGAGCTTCCTGCTGAGGAAATAACCCTGTTTGAAAACAAGAGCTTCCAGAGCTAATCTTCCATTGAGTCAACTTGTACATACAGAGTCAGATCCTGAAGAGGAGGAGGAAATGACTCTCTAGAGCATTTTGGATATGCTTGTCTTCACCCCACAACTTAGGATGGTCCCCAAATAAAGCAGACTTGGCTATACGATGCAATAATTTCTTTTGTCAGGCTAGACTTCGGCTTCCCCAAGTCAGCCAATGTTCCTGAAGAGTGTAGGCAAATTCCAGGGCTTCCCAGACCTCCTTATGAGGTAGGTAGTAGGGTTAAGTTCTGTTTATAGTGTCTGAACTATTGCAGGGACAGACGACTTCACAGTCAAGTCTGTGCCACTGACAACCTGGCCAGAGGACGGGAAGTGGAAGCAGAGGTAACTGAGAGTAGGTGTGCCAGACCGGAAGTATCCAGGTGTGCAACATCGGCTTTGGACATTGATTGGGCTTCTTCACACTAAAAGGAAAGGCAGGCATCATCTTTGGCAGAAATTTCAGCAGAATCTTCAGAGAGTGACTTCCACCAACTACTCTACAGAGATGATCAGCGAAAAACCAGAGAGCACGACCATGAGTGGAAAACCCCTACCCTTCATCTGCCCTGTGATGGAAGCAGCTCCTCACATACCTGGGTGTCATCTTAGGTGGAGGAATGTGGATGGGGTAACATTAGAGACCAAGCATGCTTTCCTAAGAGCACTGAGTGATTTCTCAAAGGAATGCTTGAATTAGCCCATGGGACTGAGTTTAATCTACTGCGGTTACATTGTATTTCCCCACTTCTGAGTGAGAGGGGATGTCTAAGGAAAGGAGTCTGTTTCCTTCTTTGAAAAGAAGGAAAGAAGTTAAGTTTGCTTCTTGTATTTGAGTATGACATTGATAAATCCAAGATTTTTCTCTTTTCCATAAAATATTCTTAACAATGCAAAGCAAGATTCCCATATGGGGGTAGTACCAAGCACAGTCCACCCACTTTGGTCTGAAAGGCATTAAATTTCTCTATTCTTTTAATATTTCAACTTATCACTATTTAATCCTTCAAATACTGGTGGGAAACCTAATAATATATCAAAGATCCCCTTATTAAAAAAAATCTTCCATTTGTAAAAACCAAAAAATAAATCTATTCACAAAAATTTACATGACTTCCAGAAGTCAAATGGTCACTAGTTAATGGAAGTAGTACCTAGCCCAAGCCTCCCGCTGCCAGCTGTGATACTATTTCCATTTAAATGTGCCAACCTCATTCATTAAAAACATTTACTGGGCTTCTACTCATTTATTCCAAGCCCAGGAATTCTATTCTTTTAGAGAATTCACAGGAGACTTCTCGCCTCTCACCAGCAACTCTTTCATTTAATTGGCACTTTTTGTAAGGCTTCTAAACTTAAGATTTAGAATGACCAGATCAGATGTCAGGGGATGAGGGGAGGTTTTTTTGCTTTTGTTTTTTTTAGATCAAAGCTCCTTTCATTTCTATACAAGAAAATAGTAATAAATCACGTGTCTATTTTACCTGCACTGATTTCACAACTCTGCTGGTGAAAGAACCTAGGACTAAAACACCTTTCAGGTTTTCGCTGCTAGATAATTTTCCTTAATTCCTCTAAAGTCTGTTTAGAATTTCTACATCCTCAATGATTGGTTTTATTTCTACTTTTCTAGAAAAAAGTGTATCTCACTCATTTTTTTAAAAATTATTTGCTTAGTGTTAAATAAAAAAGTCTCATGAGTAAATTTCCTGTCTTTGATTAGTTCTCCTTATCATGTCTGCTTCAGAATATTTGGGCTTTGCTTCTTTTTTCCCTTGGAAAGAGCTAATGATGTATATACTTTATTGTGCCTTTTTTCCATCAAAGATCAAAACTGTAATATTTCATTGCAATTACTTTGAAGACCTTCTGTAATAATTTTTTTCTCTCTGCCACCACCCCGCCCCACTCCAGAGTCTTTACCAAACGTCTTTAAAGAGAGCATTCAAATTCCAGAAAGTAGGATATTTTCCCATTTTTCTTCATTTATTGTTGTTGCATTTTGATAAAATACTATTATCTTACATCTTCTTTGTGAAATGGTTTGAGGTTTTCTTTGTCTATTTATATGAATACTTAAAGATGAATGGGCTTCCCTGGTGGCTCAGATGGTAAAGAATCTGCCTGCAGTGCAGGAGACCTGGGTTTGATCCCTGGGTTGGGAAGATGCCCTGGAGGAGGGCATGGCAACCCACTCCAGTATTCTTGCCTGGAGAATACCATGGACAGAGGAGCCTGGCGGGCTGCAGTCCATGGGGTTGCAAAGAGTCGGACACGACTGAGTGACTCAGCACAGCACTTAGAGATGAACGGTGACTTTGTTGACAAGAGTCAGTAGTAGGTAGACTACTATTGACTCTTGTCAATCAAGAGTAAATCAAGCAGTGCTAAACTACCCAAAGGATACAGGTCTATCAGCACACTACTGGCAGGGAGCCGGGAGATCAGCAATATTTTACAAACAGGGTTAATATTTGGCCATAAAATCCTTCACTGGATATTATAAAGCTGCAAACCATGGACGATATGTGAATGAATAAAGGCCACTCGAGAACGTCTTGACGTTTAAGAAGTTCTCCTAAGCCCAGCCTCGTACACTAGGCAGTCTCAGCTGGGCCAGGTGTGCTTCAGCAACCTTGGAGCTACCCTGTGCAAGGCATCACTGCAGGGCAACTGGGCCCCTGGCCTGAAGTCCTCATCCATCACTCACAGTCTCAGGCTGTACAATCTGGCCTGAGTCAACTCATGGATTCAGTGTCTGAGAACCAGGACAAAGGATAATTTACCAGACAGCTACAAGATCATGTTTAAAATGCCTTCCACACCTTGTAGTTTCCTTGGGCTAGTGGATGGGCATATGGTCACTTGACCAAAAGGCATATTCTTTGTTTTCAAAGTACTGAATTCATTAAATCAAGTAGATCTTTTATTCATCAAATTATCTAGGTCACCTTTATCATCATTTTTTCCACATACTATACAACAAGAAAGGTAGCACTGAATTGCCTACTATAACATTTCTATTTCTCCTTGATTTCAATAGAGGAGAATTGCCTGTTGCTTTTGCTTTATGAATGTTTCTGATATTTTATTACATGAATAATAATTAGATTTTGTTGTGGATTACATACTTAACACAAAATTGGCCTTCTGTGTTCTATAACATTCAGTAATTTTAAACCTAACACTGACAGGTGTCATGACTCCTGTTTTCAGTCTGTGCCTGGCCTGCTTTAAGTGCCTATTATTCTTAGTATTTCTGAGTCACTTTTTGTTTTAGTGACTTGCATACCATATACATTTGCATTTTATTCTATAATTCCACTGGGGAGTTATAGAATTTTAATAGCTGAGTAGAAACAATTAAGTTTCTTGATATGATCAGTGTTCTTGGTTTCACATTAATATTTTACACAATGCTTTCTGGTTTTCTTGTTTTTCATTCTATGTTTTTCTTCTGATTACTTTGAATATTGTAATTTTGTTCTATTGATCAGATTTATGTTAGGTCCATCCTCTAGCTTGCTTTTCTCCTACTTTTGTCAGTTGATTGCATAAATCCAAAACAGGTACAGAACTGCCATGTAAATAATAATGTAGACTTAATAAATTGATGATAATTGATAGTAACTATGTAGAAATATTAAGTTATTTTAGTCTTTTTCTTCCTACAAAGTATTACCACTGTATTACAAACATTGCTGCTATCTCAGCACAACTGTATTTTTCTGTCATCAGTTTTGAAGTTTGATAAACTGGACAAGACAAAGGGGGTTGGGGATTAAAGGTTATGAATGAGGCTTCACTGAATTTTTATACCGTGAAACATAAAAGTCTGAATAAAAATAACTTACAACTGTGATTATCATGATTTGGCTTTCCTTGGTTTGCTGACTGCTTTTCTCTCTACATCCATTTTTCCTTCTCTTCATCACTCCTCACTTTCCTTCACATTGTTTATACAGCCTATATACCCCTTCCTTCTTTTCTCCTTTCCCTTGATACTATCCATTAATTAATGAGTCATGGTGTCCATTATACCTACAAATTCCATTTTACAAAGATAATGCAATAAAAATTATAGTTAACTGAAGGGAGACTAGAGAATGATAAATAGTCTCTGTTCAGAATCAGACTTTGGTTCTCAAACAATTAATTAAAACTGCTAAAGCCTTCAATCCTAATGAACCACCAGAGGAACACCAGCTTTTTCTAAAATTTTGTGCATATAAATAAATGAAAGGAGAAAGCTAAGCACAAACACATCAATATCTTTTTTAAAATATCTAAGCAAAGAACAACAGATGATTACTAAATTTTAAATTATTACTTTTGAATACTTAGTATAATGTTGCTTAATTAGAATACCAAATAATGTATTTATCCCTGAGAAATAATTTTTAGAATAATAAAATTTTTATTCACTAATTCACTTATCCATCAAGGATTCACTGAATATAAATTGAACACTAACAATATTCCAGAGAATGTGAATGCCATAAACCTGAATATGACAAAGCCTTCAAATACTTAACAGATTTTTTAATTTAAAAATATTCCAAGGATTTCCCCAGTGGTCCAGTGTTTAAACTCCAAGTTTGGGTGAGGGTTTGATCCCAGGTTAGGGAAATAAGACCCTGCATGCATGCAGCATGGCCAAAAAATAAAAACAAATAAATAAATTTTAAGCATTCCATGTACTTGCAGAAAATATAGAAAAGTAATGATGCAGAAGAATAATGCAAAAATATAGGAGAGAGATACATACATATACCCATAAAATTAAAATTATGTAACCTTCCATTTTTTGACTCATGAAAATATAAATATACATTAAACACTTATCTGTATGCTTTCTTTGCCGAAAAAGGTCCATGTAGTCAAAACTGTGATTTTTCCAGTAGTCATCTATGGATGTGAGAGTTGGACCATAAAGAAAGCTGAGCACCAAAGAAATGATGCTTTTGAACTGCAGTGTTGGAAAAGAGAGTCCCTTGGACTGCAAGGAGATCAAACCAGTCAATCCTAAAGGAAATCAGCCCTGAATATTCATTAGAAGGACTGATGCTGAAGCTAAAATACTTTGGCCACCTGAAGCAAAGAACTGAGTCACTGAAAAATGGAAAAGACCCTGATGCTGGAAAAGATTGAAGGTGGAAAGAGAAGAGGGCAACAGAGGAGGAAATGGTTGGATGGCGTCACCAACTTGATGGACATGAGTCTGAGCAAGCTCTGGGAGTGGGTGATGCACAGGGAAGCCTGGTGTGCTGCAGTCCATGGGCCCTCAAAGAGTCAGACACAACCGAGCGACTGAACTGAACTGATGCTTTCTTTAGTTTTTTTCACTGCTATGAAATACAATTGCTTTTCTATGTAGTTTAGTGGTTAGTTTTTTGGCTTTATAGTAATCTATTAAATAGACACATCAAATTTCATTAAATGGCCCATTACCGTTGTACTTTTAGACTGAATCCTACTCTTCTCTACTATTATTGGTCTACAACTTTTCAGATTGTACAGTCTTTCCAATAAAATCTGAGCATAAACCCAATACATAAATATCTATTTATAAATTATGTATCATTGCATATATTTCCTAAATTACAAAGGCAATTTCAATTATTTTTTTAAAACTGTGGAAATCTGAATGGAAATTTTTTTAAAAGCACATTTACTATGAAAATAAAAACTAAAGAAGAACTAAACAAGAAGAACTAAAGAGCTTCTTGATGAAAGTGAAAGAGAGTGGAAAAGTTGGCTGAAAGCTCAGCATTCAGAAAACAAAGATCATGGCATCCAGTCCCATCACTTCATGGCAAACAGATGAGGAAACAGTGGCTGACTTTATTTTTCTGGGCTCCAAAATCACTGCAGATGTTGACTGCAGCCATGAAATTAAAAGATGCTTACTCCTTGGAAGGAAGCTATGACCAACCTAGACAGCATATTCAAAAGCAGAGACATTACTTTGCCAACAAAGGTCCATCTAGTCAAGACTATTGTTTTTCCAGTAGTCATGTATGGATGTGAGAGTTGAACTATGAAGAAAGCTGAGCACTGAAGAATTGATGCTTTTGAACTATGGTGTTGGAGAAGACTCTTGAGAGTCCCTTGGACTGCAAGGAGATCCAATCAGTCCATCCTAAAGGAGATCAGCCCTGGGTGGTCATTGGAAGGACTGATGTTGAAGCTGAACCTCCAATACTTTGGCCACCTCATGCTAAGAGTTGACTCATTGGAAAAGACCCTGATGATGGGAAAGATTGAGGGTGGGAGGAGAAGGGGACGACAGAGGATGAGATGGCTGGATGGCATCACCGACTCAATGGACATGGGTTTGGGTGGACTCCGGGAGTTGGTGATGGACAGGGAGGCCTGGCATGCTGCGGTTCATGGAGTTGCAAAGAGTCGGACATGACTGAGCAACTGAACTGATCTGAACTGTGAAAAATTTCTGCAAAAACCTCCTGAGTTCTCTTCATAGTTTTTCACACTTTCCTGGACTGGGTATAGAATAGACTTCATTCCAGAGAAACACCTGCTCTTCTACAGGGCATTACTGTTCTGGGGTTTCTGCTAAATGCCTCAGTAAACCATTGAGAATTCTCTGATTGGTCTGGTCATAGCTTAAATGTGTTTTAACTTTGTGTGAGCCCTGGAAAGAGTTCAGCTTACCCTTGGTCACTTTTTACCTAGCCTTTTAAAGCCACCCCCTTTGAACCAGGGCTTCCGTGGTGGCTCAAATGGTAAAAAAGCCTGCCTGCAATGTGGGAGATATGGGTTCAATACCTGGATCAGGACGATACCCTGGAGAAGGAAATAACAATCCACTCCAGTATTCTTGCCTGGAAATTTTCATGGGCGGAGGAACCTAGCAGGCTACAGTCCATGGGGCCTCAAAGAGTCAGACACAACTAAGCAACTAACACCTTCAACACTTTGCACGCATGGCTACGACTCAGCAAAGCCACCACAGTATCGCTGTATTGATCTCAGGTGCTCTTTCATCACAAGACTCCCTCCTCTGTAGCTCTGTCCCACAACTTCCAGCCGCCTCAGCCTCTCTCCCATCCCATCTCCTTCTCCCAAGTTCAAGGAGAATGCTGGCCTCAGCCTCCATGCCCTTACTTCATGCTCCTGGTCCAAAAATTGCCTCCAGGCAACAAGGTGGGTAACAATCCTAGGACTCACCCCCCTATTTACTTTCTCTCAAAGATCACATCAGAGGCTATTTGATATCCACTGTTTGAAAACAGTTTCGTATACTTTTCTCACTTCTCTAATTAGTTATGACAGTAGGTTAAGTCCAGTCCTTGTCACTTCAACACAGCTAGGAGCAAATGTCTATCCACTTAGATTTAGCTAAAAACATAAAATTCATTGGACACTTTTTATTGCCATGTTGTCTGTCTTTATCTTTCAATCTTGCTTTGACGCCATTTTCTCTTGTTTAGATAATTTTGCTCGATCAATTCCTTCAGAATGATACCCTGGATGGTACACCTACCAAGACCCTGCTATATCAGATAATATTCTTCTTCTGCTTTCAGACATGATTAATATCTTGGATGTGCAAATGATCTTAAATGGAAGTTCTGTACCTAAATAATCTGTAAATATTGTTCCACTGCCTTCCAGCTTCCAGGATTGCAAGTAAGAATTCTCATGATGTGATCCATGATCAATTTGTTGAAACACAGCCAATATTACTAGCTAAACACTACTGCAGGATAGGGAGCTGGCACGAAGAGAGCCTCAGGCAAACTGGTCTAGATCCTGATAATTCTGTTTAGGAACTGAGTGATCTCAGGGAAGTTACTTATTTTATACACACACACACACACACACACACTAAAATAAGAATAAATAGTAGTACCTGCCAAAGGGTTAGTTTGAGGATCAAAAAGTGTTTAAATATAAAGAGCTTAGAATATTGCCTGGCATACATTAACTACTGAACTAATATTAAGTAACAATATCATGTGAAACGTCACTGCAAAGTCTCTTTGCAATAACCCAGACTAGTTCATTTTTCCTTATGAATAGATCTCCTCTAGCCACTAGCTTCTCTGAGCAATAGAGTAACCACTCTGTTTCAATCTTTCATGTTTTCTGTTATTTAAAAAAGTGCTTTTGGTAGCCTGCTGCTGCTGCTAAGTCGCTTCAGTCATGTCCAACTCTGTGAGACCCCATAGACGGCAGCCCACCTGGCTCCCCCGTCCCTGGGATTCTCCAGGCAAGAACACTGGCATGGGTTGCCATTTCCTTCTCCAATGCAGGAAAGTGAAAAGTGAAAGTGAAGTCACTCAGTTGTGTCCAACTCCTAGCGACCCCATGGCCTGCAGCCCATGAGGCTCCTCTGTCCATGGAATTTCCCAGGCAAGGTACTGGAGTGGGTTGCCATTGCCTTCTCCGGTAGCCTAGCATATCCAATTAAAAGTTTGATTGTTTTTAGGACAAATATGATTATATGAGATACTGTTTATAATAGTTAAAATTTAGAAGCAATCATAAGGTCAAAGTACCAAGAAACAGCTGAAAAAGTCTCTCAACAGAATATCATGAAGCCAATACAAAAACTATTTTCTAAAACAATATTACCAAATGGTTTTGTTCGTGATATAATGTTAAATTATAACAGTAGAATTATATATAATTTATATGCTATTATCTTATGAATCTATAATGTATTCAAAGAAAATAGACACATCACAATACTGCACAGTGACTATCTTATCTTCTGAGTAATAATTTGCTTTTTCAGCAATGTTAGCAATGTTTCTTTAAATTTTAAAAATATATTACTTTTAACTTCAGATAAAAAGTTGTTGGGCCAAGTGATTCTACAACGTTATTACTTATTATCCTTCTATCCTTTGGCAGTACTAGTCTTATTTATCCTTTGTCCTAAGTATGGATTCAGTGTTTTTGCTATATTCCTGCAGAACCATGTACATCCACACATACATATACATACCTTATGTGTGTTGTACATGGCTGTCCTGCAGTATTACAAAAACATTGATTGATATACACATATACTGCTGTTTTATATATATATATATATATGAGAACACACTTTGTCTTATGAATCTATATATATTTACATTATTTTTCACTATTGCACACAATTCTACCACATGGTTTCAAAGCTACTTTGCTCTTTTTACTATTCTCTCTCTATTTGTGTAAGCCTTTGGGACCATCCCAAGGAAAAAGTGGAGGAGATAATTTGATTTTTATTGTGTAAGAAATACTCAAAAATAAAATATGACAGCTTAAAAACAACCTTCTTTCTTTCAATAGTTTAAACTTGGTACATTTTATAACTAAAGACCAATTTTGCAAACAAAGGACCAAACTGCCCTGGTAATGACTCCTTGAATTCTGATTACCCATTTGATGTGTGGCCAAAATGTCTTCAGAATGTCTCCTATCAGCATCATCGAATGTCCCCAGGATTGTCAAAGTTCATTTTGAGATCAATACAGATCCTCAAACCCCATATATGGAATATGTTTGGCCTCAAATTTTTAACGATGAAAAACTGATAGGTAAAATTTGCAGGATATTGAGTTAATTGATCATTTATGAAATTATCATGGCTTCTCTATTCTACAAACAATTTTCAGTGAAAAGCAAGTTCTAAGATCATTTGCTACAATGTGATGACTGCCATTATTGTACTGAACTATTTCCTGTTTGGGGTACAATCACAAATGCAGGCTATTTAACTGTTTTTTTCTTCCCCTGTTTATCCTCACCAATAACATTCTATGGTACATCATTTTTAATCCCAGGATACTTTGATATCAGCACACTAGATGACTGACTGATATGGACAGATAGAACCAGAAACAGGAATATACACTCAGATATTTTACAACCTTTGTCTTATTGTTTGCTTAGATGAACTCTTGTGAAGTAAATATTCTGTTTACCTTTACAGATATTAAACAGTTAAGAATGAGACCAACTAAGAAATGTGGCCATGGTCACATAACTTACAAGTCAGGGAGCTGCCACGTCGTAGTTCCATGCTCATTCTACTTTTCTTCACAGTTCGGTCAACCACTCACCTCTAACCACTTAAATTCACTCCAAATCTTGATCCTCGATTAATGTTTCTAGAGCTTAGTGTTGAGGACTATTCTCTGGCTCAAAGTCATCATGCATCCCATATTGCCCTCAACGCTTCCTAAAACATGTCCCCTAAACTACCTTTGCAAACTCACCAGCCATTCTCTTCGAATATATGCCATATTTTCCAATCAATTTAAATGATTACCCTAGGACATAGTTCAGTGTGTCTTGCCACATATTCTTCTAATGCACTGGATACAGACGGTATTGCTCTCCTCCTCTCCAAAATTCTGAGGTCATACTATTAATTAAGGACTTCATATTTAGTCCTTCAGTCATGCCCAACTCTTTACGATCCTTTGGATTGTAGCCCACCAAGCTCCTCTGTCCATGGGATTTCCCAGGCAAGAATACTGGAGTGGATTGGCATGCCCTTTTCCAGGGACTGAATCCAATTCTCCTGTGTCTCCTGCATTGCAGATGTACTCTTTAACTGCTGAGCCATCAGGGAAGTCCCTGATGGAATAATAGGAAGCATGTTTATAAATTATTTTGTGACAGGGTCAGGCTGGGCACTCTGCTGCTGCTGCTGCTAAGTCGCTTCAGTCGTGTCCAACTCTGTGGGACCCCATTGACGGCAGCCCACCAGGCTTTTCCATCCCTGGGATTCTCCAGGCAAGAACATTGGAGTGGTTTGCCATTTCCTTCTCCAATACAGGAAAGTGAATGAAAGTGAAGTCGCTCAGTCATGTCCAACTCTTAGCGATCCCATGGACTGCAGCCTACCATGCTCCTCCATCCATGGGGTTTTCCAGGCAAGAGTACTGGAGTGGGTTGCCATTGCCTTCTCCAGGGCACTCTAAGGCTTGGCTATTATTCCCGACTATTTCTCTACTTCCTTCTTTTCCTCCATGTACATGACCCAGAGCACCTCACAATTCCAGAGACATTCACCAGTGTTCTCTCATCAAACTTTTGGATCCATCTCATACCACCTCACTCTCTCCCACAGCAACCTCACATATAGTGTCCCAATCCTGTGCCTACTCTTTCCCTGGAATGAGGAAGAGGAAGGTGACATCAGTCACTTGTCAAGGATGCTTGAGATAGAAGGCTGCAGCCAGAAGGGACCAGCCCACTGACTAGAGCTGCTATCTACCCTGCCCGAGGTCAAGCCCTTTCTTCTGAGGCCCATTTCCAAAGACTAGCAGATGCCAGGCCTCGCCCTCTTCAGTTTAGTTTAGTTCAGTTGTTCAGTCATGTCCGACTCTTTGCGTCCCCATGTACTGCAGCACACCAGGGCTCCCTGTCCATCACCAACTCCCAGAGTTTACTCAAACTCATGTTCATTGAGTCAGTGATGCCATCCAACCCTCTCATCCTCTGTCATCCCCTTCTCCTCCCGCCTTCAATCTTTCCCAGCATCAGGGTCTTTTCAAACGAACCAGCTCTTCGCATCAGGTGGCCAAAGTATTGGAGGTTCAGCTTCAACATCAGTCCTTCCAATGAACACCCAGGCCTGATCTCCTTTAGATGGACTGGTTGGATCTCCTTGAAATCCAAGGGACTCTCAAGAGTCTTCTCCAACACCACAGTTCAAAAGCATCAATTCTTTAGCATTCAGCTTTCTTTATAGTCCAACTCTCACATCCATACATGACTACTAGAAAAACCATAGCCTTGACTAGATGGACATTTGAAAACAATTATGAAGGGCTAGTCTGTTTCCAAAACCTAATTTTCTATGTGTTGCATTTTGGGTTTCTTGAGAAGCATAATCTGTGAGAGTTTTGCAGGGAAAATGTTCATTAAAACATGCTCTTGGGACCAAAACCAGTGGAAGGTGAGGACAGAATGAAAAGATACTCAATACTTTGAGCATTTGTTCCTGTACAGACTGTATGCAGAGGCCTGAAGATTAAAAAGTTTCTGCTCAAAGCTTTAACAGTAAAAAAGGTTTTAAAAAAGAGACTTGATTATGTCAAAGTGATAGTATTTACATTTTTACATAACATTGTGAAGTTGCTGAATGTGGGGCTTATCTTGTGGTCCTCAGGACATGTTCGGAGACAGAGGACACATCCTAAGAATGTTATTCACATATAGATAGTCCCAACTTACAATGGTTCAACTACAATTTTTTGACTTTACAATGTCGTAAAAGTGCCAGTATTCAGCAGAAACTGTACTTCAGATTTTGAGGTTTGGTCTTTTCTAGGGCTAATAATTGGAGAAGGAAATGGCAACCCACTCTGGTGTTCTTGCCTAGAAAATCCCATGTATGGAGGAGCCTGGCTGGCAACAGTCCATGGGGTTGCAAAGAGTCAGACACAACTGAGCAACTAACTAACCAACTAGGACCAGTAATATGTGGCATTCTCCTCTCTTGTGGAGCTGGGCAGTGGCAGCAAGACATAGCTCCTAGTCAGCCGCAGGATCATGAGTCAACAATCTATATACTTACAAATACTTTGCAACCAGGCAGCCATTCTGGTTTTCACTTTCAGTACAGTATTCATTAAATTACATAAGACATGTGACACTTTATTATAAAATAGGCTTTGTGTTAGAAGATTTTACCTAACTATAGGTTAATGGAGAATTCAGAGCAACTTCAAGGTAGGCTTCAACTCAGATATTTTTAACTTATGATTTTATTGGAGGTAACTCCATTGTAAGTCAAAAAATATCTGCAGTTATGATTGAGGATGCCTGTTTGTACATTTGCTTGCTACCTGCCTCTTCCCCTAGGATGTTTAGTCTGTGAGGCCAGGGACATTTTATGATGGTCCAGCATCTGAGGGTTTGTGCCACATAAAAGTATTAACAGTTACTTGTTAACAATTGTTGAATGAGTTACCAAACTGCTTTTTCATGTGATGATGTGAATAAGAGCTATATATATATGTATATCCAACCTACTGTTTAGTGTTCAGTTTTCATGGCTGTCTGCTCACAGTTTAAACAAATAAGGTAGAACACTGCCTTGAGATATTTCTGTTACATGATCATTTCCAGAATGGTGAAGGCTTAAAATTTAGGGTCAAGTCTGCAGGAAAAGCTGCTAAACTGAACGCCAAGAGTGCCAAAACCCAGTCTCTTTGGCACTGGAACACTGGCAAAAGAACAGGTTAAAGTTTGGGCTATGTTGACCACATACCATACATGGCTGATGTCGTGTTCTACTAATCTACTAACCGCATGGCCGTTTCACAGCAGTACATCCCCCATCTGTCTTTCCTTCCACTATTGTAAATTAACATCCATATCATCAGTATGGTTCGTTTTGACCGTTGGCCTCAATGAGAGAAAGAACATTAAATGCAGCAGAAGTCATGTCAGGCTTTTTACAGCAGCTTTGAAGGAAAACAGAAAGAATGATTGTAGACTAGCTTACATTCTTCCTATATATTAAAATAACACTTTACAATAACAAATGTAATAATTGCTCATGGCAGAAAAAAGTATGAAGTAAAAAATTCATACTCATAAAAGTATGAAGAAAGAAATTGTTCTCCTTATTCCCACTAATAAGAGAGAAGTATTTTTGAATATTTTGGTATTCTTAGATTTTTGTTTCAGTGTTTTACACATGCACCCGTGTGTGTGTGTGTGTGTGTGTGTGCACACATGTGGGTCAGGTCTGTATTTCTCTATAGCCTTTAAAGAATAAGAAATGGCACTTTTTAATTTAGTTAACCAAACCAACTCTGGTTTGAGAGCCTTTACCTCAACATTGGAGAGAACTGTAGTTTTCAGGACTCCTCAGCAATTCCTTTATCAGAGGTACCTCAGCATGTTTGTCCAGAAAGCCTGGAAGCTGTCTGGCCTCTGGTCACTGTACTGATCTCTTTATCACTGGGCCTCTAATCTGAAGGTCTGAAATCTGCTTCAGGGTGGACAGCTTCTCCAGAAGGGCAGCATTCTCTGAGCCAAGCTTAGTCATCTGGGAACTTGAGATCAGCTCCAAGATGTCTTCAAGGGGTTTCCACACTTGCTCTTAATCACATTATATATTTGTATCTGTTGCTTCCCGGGCCAGGAAGGTCCCCTGGAGAGGGGAATGGCCACTCCAGTATTCTTGCCTGGAGAATTCCATGGACAGAGTATGGCGGGTTACAGTCCATGGGGCCACAAAAAGTCAAGACGCCAAGAGCATCTAACACTTTCACTTTCAGGCAAATTTATCATTCCTAAAAGAACAAATATTGGGCTATTCGTCTGGGCTTTCAGGACAATATTACCTTTCTCTTCTTCAAAGATGCACTTTTATGAATCTCTTATTGGAGTTAGCTGATGGTTGCCTATCCACCTGATTTCTGACGCAGTATTTTTAGGTGTCTCTCTGAATGTCACTGTGTGCAGACTTCCTACAGGCTCTCTCTGTGTTGGGAGGGCTTCATCTAGAAGCCACGATGCCACTGGAGATGGGCTTATGTCTAGCCTCAACTGTCTGAGTCTAACAGCAAAGGTACAGTGTACAGATATGGTGTCACATGTGTCACAAGAGGAGCTTCTGAGAAAGAGAACTCCAGGGCATCACAACCTAACTCCACTCTGTGTCCATCAGTCCCCAAAACATAAATGTCAAAGTCACAAAGTCACTCATCTCAAGGTCATCAAGCAGCGGGCTTACTGTTTCCCAAGAGAAGGAACTCCAGGGCCCCCTATATCCACCCAAGAACAACTGAAGGGAGGTGATGGATCTGCCCAGCAACAGAGAGCATCACAGAAACTGCAGATGGAACGCAGAAGGTGGGGAAGGAGAGGGGGACTCAGGGTGGAGGAGCAGCTGGTGTGGGGGGTGCTTTTCTCTCAGCAGCATCAACAGGGATGAAGGAACTGCACACGGCAGAGCCGACTCAATCCTCAACCTCCCTACCCTCGACGGCAAGATGGCAGTGGGGAAGGGGGCACGGGGAGGCTCACCCCTGACAAACTCCAGTGCTTGGAGGTGCAAGAAGCATGAGTCCCAACATGCGCGACAGCCCGCGGCCCAGCACTGACAAGGGAGCCCAAGCTGAGGCCACACACAGGGAGTGTGGGGACGGGCCCCACCCGGGCCCCCAACCCACCCCACCCCAGCCCAGCGCCGCCACCTCCCCACCCCAGCCCATGCCACTCCAGCCT